>JAOBAT010109123.1:0-14779 GCA_026413305.1 Hydrozoanthus tunicans
ATGAGGGTAGGTCATTTTTTGAACTTGTGCCACATTTTTTCATTCTCACCCAGTCGTTACAGAGAGTCGCTCTTAAGTTTCAAAACAATTCCCTTTGTAATGGTAAACTCCGTGTTTTGTTATGTTTTTTTTTTATCAAAATCATCAATTAATACAGACGAAAACTGGTTTGAAGAAAGAATACGTCGGCAATTACCGTACGGCTCTTACCTAATTCATTAAATTGGAAGCTGGTTCCATCTTTGCGGATAGCCATCTGTCAACGGATGACCGTGAAAGACAATTGAGCTTCTGTCTCTCTTGCCTTTACTGTTGATGGACAGTTTTAAAAAGAAATTAACGGAGCTCCCGTCTGACTATCTATCTGTAATGCCTGTATGGAATATATCGAGCTATGGCTATCCAATCTGGGCCCAACTCTCAGGACTCTATGATGGTTTCCTTATCTAGACGAGACGTTTTGCAAACTGGATATAGGGCATACACTAGAGTTTACTAAACGCCTTGCCTCCATTGACCCTGAAGTCCTGTTTACATTCAAGAGTGAGGTGGACAACTAGTTACCATTCTATATATGTATGCTCTATATAGTAAGACTAACAAGCTAGAGGACGTGTCCCTAAGCCCTGAAAGGCATGAGGGGTTGGGGGTAAGAAACGTGCTATTTTACCAATTGCCTAAAGCTTCTGCACAGCTGATCTTTGATTAATAACACATCTCACGAGCCTATGTTGATGACGTCGTCACCAGGAGACCAGGAAACTAATAATTGCTAAAGCACTAAGTTTGTGCAGTTTTTGATATTTGCACAAGCATGCAAAATAACGAAGTCTGACAAAATTCCAAGTTCTTACAAACATTTTGTACAAGATGTTTTAGGTACTTTATTAGTCTGATGAACCTGATTTGGCAGCCAAATGTAAAAATCAACAACAATTTTCTTGCAGGAAGTCAAAACTTATATTTTTGAGGTGTTCATGATGTGTCTGTAGCTTTAATGTTAGCAAGGATGGCAAAAATACAGAACTGCGTTTGCTTGAAATTGCTGTTCTCGAGCGTCGGTTCGTTCATCACCGTTATCTCCTAAATTTTATTACCATTTCTATTATTGTTAAGTTTTCTCTCTCGATCTTGGTTGAAAGTAAAACTAAAGGAGCAGTTAACATTATCGAAAACTTCTTTCAGGTCTTTCCCCCATTTTGAGAGAATACTCTTTGACTTGGGGGGCCTGGGCACTAAGTAATCTTTCTGCGTGGCAGCACTTCTTGATCAAATGATTTTTTTTTCCGCCTTTAATTTTGTTACCCTCTTGATATATAATGGACTTTGCTTGATTTAAAATCAAGCAAGTAGTTATTAGTTTAGATAAAGTACTATAGTGCAGATAGTCATACGGCAATTGAGATTGAAGGCAGTGATAAAAGACTTTTTTTCTCTGTTTTTTTTTTGTTTTGTAAACTTGTTTTACCGTTTTCGATCGATTTTCCTCTGACATTTCTGGCTGGCCTGAAAGAAGTTAGATAGTTAATGCTTCTAACACGTCTTTCTTTCGCAACTTCCAAAGTGGAAACCTTTGCACCGAACTCTGTTACTTCCAAGATTTAAGGTTCGCCGTCTATACAAACTCTTTTTCAAAAAGGCCTCGGTATAATTACACAATTGGCCAAATTCATATTAGCGATGAGAGACTCGTATAGGACGGGAAACTCGTTATAACACGGGAAACTCGTCTAATATGAATCCGACAGAAGACAGGAATCTCGTATGTAATTTATCCATCCACTTTCCCGTCGATTTAGACGGAAAAAATGGACGGGAACTCGTCTGGACGGGAAATCCGTCTTCTATTCACATTTGGACGTGTTTCTGGAGACGGTTATTTTAGGTCCACACATCCAAAAGGACTGGAACTAGATCCCGTGAAAGGAACACTGGGATATGAAATTGGCGCCGTAAAGGAAGGAAAAACCAGCATCGAGCAAATACTTGCCCAAAAAAACCCAAAAACCTCTAGAAAACAAAAAGAAAGGTAACAAAATTTGGAAAGAGAAAGAATCTACAACATATGCAGAAGTACTGTCCAGTGAAGACTATAAAGACCACTCGTGGCTCTATCATTTGAAAAACTACGCGCTAAAGAAATGTGCAAACGAATCATTTTTTTTTGGTAAATAACAGTAGCTGCCACATTATGAAATGTATCATCGTTGTCTTTCACAAGTTCCAGAGCTTTGGGCACTTTTCCAAATCTTCTCCTAAAGTATTGCGTTTCTTTAGCTCCACGATTTTTCACCTGATGCAACTAAAGAAACTGTGTTGTGGACGCTATGTTGTGTTGTAGCGGTCATTGTAGCCAGGCCTCGTACCAGTCTTTCCCTATTTAACATCGAGCGTACTTTCTGCTACAAAAATCGTCCTAAATTCATATCATTCGGTTTTATCACATGAGTTTCTCGTCATTGAATTTATATCAGACGGGTTTTAGCTAGACGGATTTCCGTTACGACGAGTTCCTCGTCTTCTAAAATGAATTCGGCAATTGATAAGTTTGTGATGCAGCAGAATAGTTAAGAATAACCAATTGTAAATATGAATCAAACTGTTTGTCTCTATTATTTTTTGAAGCTGCTTTTAAGCAAAAGCACTTGTTCTTGAAGGCTGCGGCTGTGAACCAAAAGGTTGTTATTACTTCTTTCTTCGTATTATGCAAGATGCTTATAGATCAGTCTAAAGGCGAACTGGAACCAAGGGCACTGTAGCCATGAATTCTTTAATACTAAATGATCTGAATAGACTAGTTGATCAACCGGAGAGTTCCCAAAAGATTTTAAACAAGGATTTTCTCTGTAGTTTTGAAGTACTTCTAAAAAGATTGGTTTTTCAACAAAATGTAGTTGGCCTCATTTTTGAGTGACGGTATATCAGTTGACGTTATGAACTAATACTGAGCATTTCGTTTAAAGCGAGAAAAAAAACAACATTAACACATTTAAACTCTCAGTTTTAAAGTTCGAAAGCGAATGACTAGAACTTACGTTTTCCTTGGTAGATTTCTTGTACAATTCTGTAGGCGTCATCTAACATGTGGGTCGAAGGCTCAAAATTGAAGCATTAGTTCCAAAAAATAGTAATACTTCTTTTTTTGGAAACGAAGAGTTTTACACTAATAAGCTACGTCATCAAACAAAGATGTGATTTTGCTGAGGTCCTTGCCTTAACATGTATGTCACTTGACCTGTTGAATATAATTTTGTAGAAAAGTTGCAAACCGGCGCACAGAGTCAAAGCAAATGTTGAGTGGAAGCAAATCTGTCACAAAAAATGCGCTTGAGTGAGAAATAAATTGGTGAAGTGACTGTTTGGCCTCGACATCGCAGAACCTTACTCACCTTCGCGAACGCCAAAGCGAAATTGTGGTCGAAATCCGGTTATAAAACTTCCCAAGCGTGTCACGAAAGACCTTTCAAAAAAATTTACGATCATTTCCAGTCCCATCCAGCACAGATGCGATTCACAGTGCAACTCCAATATAATGAAGTTTGCAACAGGGTAATTTTATTTCGTTATATAGGGATTTCGTTATAACCAGAATGTAACCCTTATGTGGCGAAGTTACCGAAAAAAGTTGAAACAAAAGGTCCAATGAAAGACTTGCGGGTAAATCGAATTTCGATCAACCAGTGAAGACACAAAATAGAACCTATAGCCTTAAATACGAGTGATTGTTTAATGTTGAACGCAAATTGAATGCAACGCTATTGTAATGTTACACAGAAAGTAAACTAGAATTTTATATTTGACCAAAAGGTTTAACAAAGGTGTACGAAAGGCCGATCCTGGAACAGGACATGAAAAATTTTCAAGATCAGAAACGTAGTTTTATGTTTGGCTTTCAGCCAGAGGAATGGATGAAGAATCGAAAAACAAATTGCCAGTTTTTCCCTTTTTGTCCAGAAAGCAAAAGCAAGAAGGTTCCGATGTCTACAGTAAGAAGTTGAAGACGAACTGCAAGACACTCATGTATTTTACTTGGGGGTCCTAACCTGGTTGAAATAGGAAAAGCAGGAAACATCCATAAAAAGAGCTTGAGTTGAGTTTGGTGTTCTAACAGAAGGGCCAAGGTCAAATAAAGACACTTATTCTGTTCCTTTCAGGAAAGTTCTTGGAGAATCATAGGTCTCAGCTGTGCACATTTTGCCAATACATGGAACAAAGTTGTTGTGAGAATTGTTACGTGTTCTTTACAGGTTGCGTTAAACAGCAACGAAGTCAGTAACTTTGACAAAGTGAACAGACCACGTCTTTCGGCATTTAAAATCATGTAGCTTTGGTATTAATTTCTTATCTTAGCGATTGTATCGGCAAAACTGTGTTTGCTTGACCCGGCAAGAGAGATAGGAACTAATTAAGAATCTCATCTCGAAAGCTTTTTTGCTCCATTTATCGCTGCGCACAATCTATTTGGCATATCTGCATTAGCCCTAGAACGCATGAAGAAAAAAGTTCATGAAGGCATTAGGGTGAGGGATCGATTTGACCCTTCCCTCTATTTTCAAAAGTATGTTATTAATTGGCATGAAACTTGGTATGCATAGTAAGTGTTAAAATTTCTTTAATTTAAGTATAATTGCATTGCTCTTAATTGTTTTCCATGGCAACCACAGCATAGAAACAACATAATGTGTAAAATCCGTGTTCTTCAATGATACTCATCCTATCGAAATAAAATCGTTGTAAAACTTTACCCTTTGGTTACAAATGTCTAATTAGCTTTTAACTAATTAGAGTCATGTGATCTCTTATTGATTTCCGTGACAAAATGTTGCAAGCAGTTCAGAAGAATGACTCTTAGTTAATTCGGCAAGTGGTAGCACATGATCAATTTACTCATCTGGATATTATCTATAAAGTTGATGGCAACATCTTCCGAAATAAAACCCGAAATGGCGGGCCGACAGCCAAATTTTTTGTATTCAAAAAGTCCAAAATAACTGAAAAAATTGACCCCCTGCGAAGGTGCTTGTCGGTTTCACCCTAATAAAATAAATTGCATTGACAACTTTTCAATTATGGCATTTGACATTACTCCTCAGACTATCGGCTGACCACCCAATTTCGAAGTTCTGTACCGGTTTCTGAGAACATCAGAGCCTCTTAAGGCAATCAAATAACTATATGTTACCTCCTGATTTTCAATCTTAATTACAATAATCAATTAAGCCCCTACAAGGTAGCTCAAAATATAAGCCCTAGGTTTCTTTTGAACTGCCTTCCATCCTGAAGATCATTTCTGTCAATCAGCTGTGCTGATATTCAAATAGAATATTTATGTATCAATTAGGGCCCAATGAAGTTGGACTCGAGTTAGGGGGCCCCAACTAAATTGGAGCCCGAGTTTTTGGGACCTCAATAAAATAGGGCCCGAATGGTGAATCGGGTCCCAGCCTAAAACGGGTCTGTTTTCTCACGATCCTGTTCTCCCTGGATCAGAAAAAACGGATCTCGTTTCCAAGGATGCGTGATTGATCAACAAAAATTCTCCTGAATTATCCTGAATTTTGCTGAACGTTTACAATGCTTATCGAATTAGCGTTTCCTTCAAAGAATTTATCTCGTCCTCTGAAAGATTCAACGATATGCGAGGTGACAAGTTTGTGTCGCACGTGAAACGCACGAGTTGATTATAAGCGGCATATTACGTCAGCCGCCATTTATGCGTGAGAGCAGCGGAAACTCTATAGTCACGTACGTAATTTTACTAAAGTGCGTTAAATCGCCTTGAGTGGATACAGGGCTCATCCTGAAAGTGGAACCTCTCTAACTAAATAATTCTACCCGAGGGCATGACGTACACGTCACAAAACCTCGGTATCGGCAAAAAAGGATAATAGTCCTACCGTACAAAATGTTGTTAAAGAGAATACAAATTTGCTAATTGTTAATAACGGCATCCGTTGAAAAACGCATGATTGATCTCACGGCTGTTGGATATGTGCACTAACCCGCAGCGGCACATGAAAAATTGATACATATCTACCGGAGATTATTTTTGGACTTTCCAACCAAAGAACTACAAGCTTGCAATTGAACGTTTTAAAATCATACACATCAGTGTTTTTTCAGACTTCCAGTTAAAATCATTATTATATGAAAATCGTTGTAGAAACAAAACAGTAGGCAAACGCTGATTGGTCAAAAAACCGTTTTACATCAGAGTATATAAACGGGGTTTCGGCATCTGCTCTCTTTCCTTTTTCATAAAGTATTTATGAGTTACTTTAACTTTTGAGGTTGGTTTCACTCGATAAGATGGAAACCACTTCGCTTTATGTAGTGATTTCTCCTCCGTCATCCGGCTGTGTTTTCCCAACTCCCGTGTGTTTGATCAGGTTGTACTGAAACCCGGAAACCATTTTGTAACTCTTGCTGTCTATATATTCATGCACTTAGTTGCCTCGTAAGCTTTGCTAACATTCTTTTAGAAACGCTGAGTCACTAATTCAAACTCAACCTATATAAGTCTAGTCACTGAGGCTACTAGAACAAGAGAAGTTCAGATCTTTAGCATGGAATTAAGAATATAGGTCCGAGAGTAGCGTATAGATGTATATTGGTACTAGAGAGAAATGAATGGCAATTAGTCTGCAAAAAAACTAGACTACTAATTTTAAAGTGCACTGAATAGTTCCTCCATCAGTAATTGTGAACTAGTGTCGTAGATGGGAAAATTTGTTATTGATTGACATAAGTGGGTAGAATGAATCATTGAAGCTTGTTTGCCTTTTTACGTTTGGAGTTTTAAACAAGGCTACAAAACAATTGAAGTAAAGTTTTGATTCTGATAAAATCGTTTCTTGTGAGTGCATGCGTGAACACCTATAAAGCGAGAGTACACCAAAACTTTTGTTTGATAGTGAGGAAATCGAAAAAGATATTTGAATAAGCTAAGAAGAAAGTTGAATGAAATCAGGAAACCGTCCCTCCTGGCAAGGGACTAGTACAGCTTTGGTTTGAGGACGGTTTTGCGAATTTACATCAGTTATCAACTCAATTCAAAAAACACTATAAAACTACCAATCTTCAAGAAAAAAAATCGAAAAACATAAAGTTCTTAAAATATTTAAGCAGACACTCCTTCATTTCATCTGTGTTTTAAGCATAGGGATTTTGTAGATTCAAACCATTGACGGAGATATCGGGAGAAACATGAGAAAAAGTGGCCACAAAGCGCGCTTTGGGTTTACTCCCGCCTTACAAAAAATTTATAGATGTTTGCAGGTTTGGGTTTTCTTCTCGCCATTAAACCATTTTGATATACGTATAGGCCTTTGATGAAACAAACCTCATATTAAACCTCCTTGGCGTAAGAAGTATTCCATAATTGGCCTAAACACTACTTAAAATAGAAGAAGCCATTTCAAGAAATTTCCAAATTTAGGCCTAGGCCTGAATGTTATTTCAGTTAGAATGAAAAACTTGTCTGACTTCCCAACGTTTTAGTAACTGCATGAAACGCCTTATTAAAACGGCTGAAAATATGTGCGCGTAACATATCAAATAACATTATCAGAGATACGTATTTTTTTTCAGCATGATGTTATTCAGACTTGTAACTGCTCATTTTTAGATACTTCAAACAATTATAAAGAACGATGGTGTGACGTTGGTAAGACGCACTGGTTAAACATACCTGGCGCCTAGTCTCAGTTTTTACTGACATCGGTAACTTCCATTGGCCCTTTTCTATGCCGCAATGGCTAAAAGAGAACAATTAAAAGCAATGAATAGCAAGCTAAGCCCCTAAGATGCAAGTTCTTAAAATGTTTCTTACTTACAGTTACTGGTTCGATCATTACAAATTTAAGCACTTTTCTCGCTTAGTGCTTGATTTATAATTATTTTAATGAGGACAAAAGTGGACTTGCTTGGGTTTTAGTAACGAAACACTTTTGCAACATATGTGAAGATAAGCAAAACGGAGATGAACGCAGGTTCTCACTAGCTACAAGAAAATTCTATAGACTGATCGGAAGTGGCCTTGAAACTTAACTTTTAGATCTACAAAATGTTGCTTATATGTTGTCGTTTTGTAAAAAAATATGCGACATTTTGTGATAAGCTTAACTTTTTGTTTTTTTCATGGTCTCGTGAAAAAAACGTTTTAAGACCCTAACTAATTTCTGTAATAGCAATAAACGCGAGTATTTTTTTGAGACGAAAACTTTAACAAAAGCAAGAGGAATGGAAGAGAATTAACTGATTTTTAAAACTCTGGTAAACACTTGTTAATTGCACGTCATCAATGACACTGCAATAACTAGAGTGGACAACCTCTTTTTGTATATAGTCATCAGTGAACTTGTGTTATATTACGCTTGAAACGAAAGACGTGATCTTTTATAGTTCGCAATTATCAGAGGCCCTATATTATCGTTTAGTGAGTTACAAGCAAGAAGTCAATATAGACTTTAAAACCCTGTAATATTTCAATAATTATCTTACTTGTGGTTTCCTCTTCCTTTCGTATTTTATTCCCATGACACGCTATATTGCATTAATTAGCGGTTAAAACACAATAAAAAGATGCAAAACGAGTGAAGTCAGCAAACAGCGTTATCTGTTCTTACGACTCGAAGCAGGATCGTTTAAGCAAGTTTCACCTCTAACCTTCTTTCTGGTACGCGTGAAGCCTGAATTGTGTGTTACAGTACTACAATCAAAAACCTTGTGGTTTGTAATGAGGAATTCTGGGTTCTTTTGGACCTTAGGAGCCTTGCTGTGCTTAATCAACTTGTCGACAGCGGCAAAAGGTTTGTTTTAAACTTGACAGTACAAGCGCCTTCCTATAGCTACTAAGTTCAGTTGCAAATCTAACTCAGTTCCCAAAAAATTTTGCCACTCTGTGAAAGAGAACTTTAAAGAATAAAGCTGCAATTTCAAGTGGCTCAGTCAAATTTGTATATTTTCCCTCTTCTAACGTTTGTGTCAAATCTAACTTCGTTGATTCAGAATACTATTGATTGTGAATACTATTTATAAAAAAACCTTCGGCTTTGAAGTCAATCGTACAAGATTTTTATTGTTTATTCTATATTATATTGTCGTATCCTTAATGAAATAATGTTTACCAAACTAAAAACAATGTACAATTTTTATTTCTGCCAACAACGACTTCCTAATCTACGCGAAACCGTGAAAAATGCATAGCCGTTTTTATCAGTAATTTTTTAAAACCTTGAATCACAATCATGTTAATCGCCAACGTGAACAAAGACAAAATCTACTCGCAAACGTTATATAGAAAAGCGATGAGACAAGCGAGACTTTTTACTTTTCAACCTCCTTCTCGACGTCCTGTTTGCCCTTTCAATAGCATAACTATTTTGAATTCTAATGAAGAAAGACATGTTCATACATTTTGAATGCTCAGTGAACGAGATACCTTTGAATGAACGCAGTAAGCGAACACCAAACTTTCGATTACATGAAAAATTCGAAGTTTTTCTTTTCCTTTTTATTTGAAATTAATTTTGCCTAAGCTTTAGCTTATTTTTTCGCATGATTTATTTTGGCATCTTGAGCAGGATGTCATGCAGTTTATTACTATCATAAATTTCTCGAGGTTTTCACCGACATTAGAACGTAACATTCTTGTTTCATTTCTCTTTTCTTTGTCTAATTAACTCCTGCCATTGTCTTTTTCGAAGTTTAAGTCCCTCACTAACTCTAGACTTTTGAGCTCTATAGAAGATGAAAAAATGAAATGTGTTTTCAAGTTTTTTGCAACAAAGAATCTGTGAATTGCTTTTGAAGAGTCTATTTTATCAAAACATTCGTCTTATGACACTGAACGCGCTACAAATGAAAGTTTAGAAAAAACCCTCGAAAACCTCATGTACAAAATGTTAATTACTTAAACAGATAGAGCTCTAAAGGTTGTTCTTGTTGAAGCATTTTTTTATTACAGTTAAAGCACGTAGATATAACCAAAAACTCGATTCATACTCTGGCACAGCAAAAATACATTTGCTGTGCCATCAATATATTTAATGATTAAAAAAGTTACGTATATCTCTTGGTTAATCGAATTGACGAAAAACTTTCTCTCGTGCATTTGAAAGTTGATTCCGCTCACGGAAGACAGTAACGGTTTTATAAATATAACCATAATCCATCTCTCTGTTAATTGTTTATCTTTGTGCCTTTTATTTGTTCTGTTTAACAAGGCACGTCCGTCATAAAACGTTGTAGAAAGTCCGATACAGCTTAAAACAAACATTGTTTATGTTTAAAAGACAAACCAGTAGATAGTAGTAGGTCAGAAATCCCGTATACATACAATTACAAACACAACACGTGCAGTATATCTCAAAAGGAAAAAACAAAAGCATTATTTCAAAGACACAAAAAAATTTCAACTCCTAACAATAAATCGAATATTGCCCAAGCTAGTGACGTAGTTAGTACTCAAAACTACTTGAAACTTTGAGCTCTTTAATCACGAACAAAACATCCAGCTGCCATCGAAAAATAGGAAAGTTCAGCTTCGCTGTCCTTCTTTCTATATACTGCTGCTACGGTTACACGTTTTGTTTTATAAGAACTAGTAAGTTTGGCCGAGGTTAATTCCTCGGGCCGGTAGGCCACGAGTTAAGGATTCGGGTCTGTTTTTTTTTTCCTTTGTGTAATCCAACGCATGTGTAATATGTATATTACTCACGAGACCCAGATCGCACCACGAGGTTGTTGCAGCGAAGCGAATGTTGTATATTTTCTTCTGTTTTTACGTTATTGCCCTGTTTTCACAAAGGTTTAACAAGTATAATCAAAGTGATATCAAAGCTGAACTCATCTTGCTTTAAAAAAATATTCAAAAAGACTTGAACTGCGATACTTAACTGACAACTGAACAAGAACTTGTCCGAGGTGAACCGTGAAACGTCGTGATTAGTTTTGTCACAGGACGAAATCGCACGTTTCTGTTTTCGGAAATTCAGCGGAAACATGCACTGCTCGTGTTTCCGCTGCGTTTCCGCATGCGTAAACGTACTCTGTCAAAATTTTATTAGATAGACGGGTTTCCGTCACGTTTCCTAGTCGGAAATGTGAAGCGATGTTTCCGCACCTTAAACGTGGAGGAAACCAGGATGTCGAACTTGAGATGAACGTTTCCGTCGCGTTTCTGGCACATGATTTGTAACGACATTATTTTATATCGTATTGTTCCAACAAGCAAACTCTTTCTCGAAACAATTTAAAACAACAGAACACAAAACGTGTCAACCGATCTCGGCCAAAGAACATTATAGCACCGTTTTATACGAGCTTACCGAAACGTCAGTTGCTATCAGGTCACGCTGATAGCGCAAATAACAGCCATGATAGTGCGAATAAAAGACATGGAACTACAACTGAGGAAAGTATCGGACATTTGTGGTTTGATATACGATCGAGGCGAAAACCAGCAGAAGTTCGCTCAGGAAATTGACTTCGAGCATTGCAGTAAGAGAGAACAGTGAAGCAACGTTTCTTTTTTTTATTCACAAAATTAAAATAGGCGAAGATGAACTTACTGTCGCAACAGAAACATGTCGCTTCCGTCGAAAGAAAGTCCGTTGTCGTGAACCAAGCATAATACCTCGAATCGAACTTGAACGAGTGTTTTTCAAAAAGCAGAAAATTAAGACGAATCGTTCGACGTGCTATTTCAAAAAATTTTCGGAAGTCATCACGCATCCATAGTTATACACTTGTTGCCGCGCTGAATGAGAAGACATGAAATAGCAGTTATTGCAGTGGCATCAGTAGACAAAAATCAAAGCGAAGAAACAAACAGAAAGTTAAGAAAATGTCAAGTATAAACGACTTTATCACAAGTGCAAACGAGAGAGGAAAATATTTGATACGAGTTGTTGCTTTCAGGAGACGTTGAAATCAATCATGGGCCATCTTTTGTAAATTTCAGCTCCATACAGTGAAAGTAATGCAAGAATGTTTGGGATCAGGAATGCTGGTCGGAAGTGTGTTTCAATGTTATTGTCATCTTTTATCTATATCTTCGGGATATCAATTTCGTCTTCGGCAGCCCTAGTGCAAATTATGCATATTGGTAATGACTTGTATTCAACATTATCGAAATCAGCCAGGGAAACATTTTTGTTATTGACAGATTTACCAGCTATGGTTAGCTTGCACGAAATAAACTATGAACTTGAGTTACAGTGAAAGCTACAGCGGTGTTTTGAATGGTGATTCGTATGCCATTGCTGACTATCCTTATGTTTTCAATTGATGCTGCTTTTCAATACTTTTCAAGAAAATTATGATAAATTTGTTTTGACTGTTGGTAGTTATGCGGTTGCAGTATATAGATTACACAACGCCAACGGTGTATACAAAGTTTTTGATTCTCACAGTACAGATTTGTTAGGCCAAACAGACCCATTTCGCTCTTGCACGTTAAAAGAAATTGAATAACTAAATGAACTAGTGCAGCATTTTCAACAATTGCATGAACAAACATCCGATTTTGAGCTAAGAGGTTTAAAGGCTTTCAAATCCAGATTAACGACAGCAGTGCTGGTGTAAACACCAAGAGTGTTTCAGATGTTATTAACAATCCATACCCGTAAGATTAATGCTTTGTTATAGCTTTACACTCACTATGTTTTTCTACAGTTAAATCATGTACATATTGGAATGAAAAAACGATAAAGAGTATTATTGAAAACAGGGGTTTTATTTTGCAAAACAGAATTACAGTAATTTCTTTTTTCCAAGCAAATATCCTATAGGAACAGGCCATGCTAGTGTATATAAGTTCTGGCACAACAGCACAAGTAGTCCTTTCATTGATAATGTCAGTCGAAACAATCTCGAGAAATGCATTTTGGAAGATTTTGAAAAGAATACTTGGTTCTTGTTGTGGTTTTAAGTTACTGTATTAGTAGCATTTTTCAGCATCACTGCAGATCCAGTAGGAGTTCGATGTTATGGCATATGATGTGACTCAACTTACACAAAAAGTTGTTGTTGTTACCAATGTGCATATGTTTGTTGATATGTTTTCACTTTGTAAAATAATTGTAAATAAATTTAGTTGTATGCAGATGAATTATTGAATTCAGTATTTCTTATGTGTGTGTGCAGTGTTAGAAAATGAAAGACAACAAGTCATTAGGAGACATAAATTTTTAACAGAAAAAGCAGCAATTTCTAGAAAAAGAAAAGAAAGTTATCAGTCATTAGGCCCAAAAGGGAAGCAACAACTCCCTTTCAAACCTGTTGAGAGTTATCACTATGAGTGCAGAAGAAAAGCAAAAACTTCTTTCTAAAAAAGCAGAAAAGTACCAAAACGAAGGCTGTTAGAAGCAAATTTCAGAATTTTTATTTGACTTGTGTTTTTCGTACTCATCACTAGATTATAGAAATTATATAAATCTAAAATAATTCAGAGTACAATAGGATAAACAGTTAATTACAGATATTAATGATATCCAAAATAATCTTTACCGATTTCCCAACGAAATAATTTTGAAAGTTTGAAACAGTTTTAAATATTCGAAAACTCAAAAAACAAACGAAGCCGAAATTTATTCTTGTTACAGGATTGTCGAGTGCAATAATTAATTTTTTCATGATCTATCAAAACGTTCCGAGTTAAGACTACCTGTAGCCTCTTGTTGTTCTTGTTTCTATTTGTGGTTTAAATCAAATTAAAAGTAAGCCAAACGGGTTTTGGACGCATGAATGTACTTTAAAACGAATTGTAAGAAGCTTCAGGGCAAATTTGCGTGTTTAGGGCCGATACTATTCATATCATGTGTATACTAATTAAACCTCATGAGACTACCGTATACGTATAGATTAATAAAGTAATCATTGATTGATTGAATGAATAATCGATTGACTGATTGATTGATTGATTGATTGATTAATAAGTTGAAGCATGGTTTTAAAAAGGAAAAACTGCGAACAACTTTTTAATTCTTTCGCTATTGTAAAGTAAAAAGTCGAAGCTCGGTAAAGTTAAAAGAAAATAGCTATCGAGCCCAAGCCTCAGCTTGTTCATAAATCGTATTTAAAATCTGGCCAATTTAAGCCTCGTTGTTCTTATAAAGTAGTTCTTACATGTATCTAAAAATAGCGTGTCTTACAATAATACTTTTAACGTTCTAACTGTTACAATTTGCAGTACGATTGGCTGGTTCAGTGGCTGAGCATGCTGGTCGGGTTGAAATATTTCGCAGCGGACGTTGGGGAACAGTTTGTGATAACGCTTGGGATTTAAACGCTGCCCAAGTGTTGTGTCGGGAACTCGACTTTAGTGGGGCAATACTTGCCCCGTGTTGCGCTGCTTTTGGACCGGGGATTGGACAAGTGAACCAGCTGGGAGTGAGATGTAGGGGGAATGAGACACAGTTAAGCGAATGTCCCAAGGAAAACACGCAAGATTCGCAATATTGCCAGGGTCATTTTGAAGATGCCGGACTAGTTTGCAAACCTAAAAATGATTCTGTCAACGGTAATGACAGTATGTTAACAACATGAAATAAACATAAAAAAATATGAAAATGATAATGATAACAACAGCAGACTGTCCAGTTTTCCTTTTTAGGAGGAATAAGATAATGATAGAGTTAAGGGAAGAAGTCAAAACAATGGTTTTTTTTAAGGAACCCAATTTTGTCGGGGGAGGTGGAGGGTGGCGGCACATACCCCCCTACCCCACCCCTCCCCACTTTTTCAGAGCTCAATTTCTCAAAACCTGATTTAGGGG
>JAOBAT010109134.1:0-10878 GCA_026413305.1 Hydrozoanthus tunicans
AAACTATTACAAACAATTTTAACTTCCCCCCACCTCCCCCCCCCCAAAAAAATGTTTTTGCTTCCGCCGCCCTCGTGATATATAGTTGTTGAGATACGTAGAGTCAAAACTCATCACACCAAGTAAAATGGTGTGCGATCCTTTTTTTTTCAAATGCGTTCTTCTTGATACAACTTTTTGCAATAAACGAAGCAGGTTTTGCTCTAATATTGCCAAATTAGGCAAAGCTAAAGCGGTGGTACAATATCTGAGCTTCAAATCGGTGTCAGGAAATTTTGAAACTCGGCTTTTTTATCAGATTATTTGTCAGAAAATCTCCTTCGCAAGTAACACATTTCAAGAATTGGCTTTGAAAAGTATATTAAAATTGATGACACCGTTTTGGCAATCAAGCCATCAAGAGAAAAAAAAATGATAACAAAGGATAGATTAGCTCAACTAAACAAAGACAAAACGCTCATTGTCGCTTATAAAGAAAAAAAGTAAAAAATATGATTTAAAGGGGATTTTATTAGCTTTCTAGTGATGTATAGGTTTAGGGGTCCCCAATGCATAATGATAGAGTTTCGGATTGATATAAAGTGAAAATATCTCTTAAACTGAGAAAATCCCAGAAGTAATAAGTGAATTATACGGGTCATAAGTGAATCATACGTGTTTTCATACCCTCTTTTTGCATTTTTCGCGTAGAATTACCTGACAAGCAGCAAGCACCCGATGCTGCCTATAACCTGCTATTGTGAGGGGCGTGAGAAGAATGATTTCCACCAGGCGTTCTAAGCAAAAACGGAGGAGGACTGGCACACGCAACAAGTAAGTTCCGCTTTCAAACACTGGTCGCAAAAGGGAAAGTAAGAAATGTGTTTTGTGTATATGCCGTCATCTTCGATGCTGCCTTCGTCGTTGTTAAAGGTCTCTATTGTTATCAATGGAAGACGGCGGTGCGCCCTTTCACCCCTCCCCCGTTGGTGCTCCGTTTTACAGGTATTCAAAGCTACAGCTACACGCTTTTTTTAAGAACAACTTCATAAGAATAACGAGGCTCAGATTGGCCAAAATTTAAGAACAGTTTAAGAACAAGCTGAGGCTCGGGCTCGATAACTAATTTTATTTGAAAACTTTAATGAACTTCGCAATGCATTGTGGTAGAAGGTACAGCGGCCATCTTTTTTGGAATGATTGATTACCCAAGAAACAACTCAAAGTGCCTTGAACGGGAACCGTGCCCTTTTGCACAACCTGATCGTATGACAGGTGCTGTTACTGAGCGACAAGGGAAACTTGGAAAGAACCAACCCAATTTACCTTATGCCTTATTCATGATGACGTCACAATAGCGTTTTCCTGCACTCAAACGAGGCATGGTGGTGATGCTTACATACGAACATTCCAGTGAACAAGCATGGTAGAGCAGACATAAATTGCTGAACGGTAAAAACAGTTAAAATAGATTCAAACCTCCCGCGATCTCACAAAGCGTTTCACCACCAACCTCACTTTGATGCAGTGGTGACGTCATCATGAATAAGGGCTACTCAGGCATTCTCAATATTCCAGTCCTATCACTTAAGTAATGGTCCGTGTAAGAACGAGAGAAGTGAACGGCAATGGAATACAGAAAGATGCTAATTGCGGTATTATTAAACTGTTGAGCTGATTGACTAAACTTTAAAAATGGATCGTATCTTCATAAATAAGCCGATTTATTTCTTTCCAGTCTGCTCATTTGTTCTTTTCTAATTGAAAGATTTCTGTTTTTAAATTTAAGAAAAATTTTATGTGGGGAACATTGAAAATCAAAAAGCTTTCTTCCATTTTGTTTTGGAGTTCTATGATTGGCTTAAATATTATAGCATAAAAGAAAGATTGCTTTAAAATGGAGTTTCAGTGCTTTTTACTTTAAAACTGTCTTGTCTACTGGTCGATGTGTTCTCAGTATGAAAACTTAAACATTCTGGTGTGGGGAAAGCGAAATGCCAAAGAACAATGGGAGGTTCTCTCGTTCTTACACGGACCATTACTTAATGATACTCCTCTCGAAAAACGTATAATTAAATCTATGTTTTGTTATTTTTCGTCAGGTTAGAAGAGAAACCGAAGAGAAAATCTGCTGGACCAAGTTAAGCGTTATTAATCATTAGAGAACCGAATTATGCATCCTTTGTTAACAGAAATGAAGTAATAAATACGAAAACATGAAAGTTATTGTTTGCTTTGGTATGCTTTGAATTCAGCGCTTCCTCAATTTTGCTCTCAGTGATAGTTTTAAAACACTTTTTACTTCGGCTGAGGTGGTTAATGGTAGAGTATCTACTGGGAGCAAATATATATCACCCGAAATCGAAATTTTAGTGTGTTATCAGCGAAGCAACCGGTCTAGGAAGACAAAAGATCTGTAAAGGAAAAAATGCTTTTGTTAAAGGGGAACTGAACTCTAAAATCAAAATTCTTTAAATGTAATCCTTCAACGTGTTGAGAACGTATCTAAAAGTTTTTTTCTTGAGTTGCGCTGATTTTCCGAGAAATTCTAGTTTTTATGTGCGTATTTCGGGCCGTTTGGGGTTTTTGAATGTGGGTGCATATCAACTCATCAGCAGTAGGTAACCTGTGATTATGGGGAGCGAGCGAGCGCTTGAACTGTTCTCGTTGTCATAAGCTCGCTTACATAGTCAAGAGTGAAAGTTACAACTTACGTTGTGTGTGATATCTCACTCGAATGAAGACTTTTTTCAGTTCGAGCCAATTCTTACCCATATCTGACCTCAAAGCCTCACTCTTCCACTTATGAGCCGCCGGTACAATGCGGCAAGTAACATGTTTTAAACACGAATTTCTCGGAAAGTCAGCGCGATACGAGGAATTTCTTTTAATATCGTTTTCACACTCAGTTAAAGATTTTGTTTGACAAAAGTTGATTGTAGGGTTCAGTTTCCCTTTAAATTAATCTTGGCGAGACGAAATTCGCGCATGAACAGCCGAAGTTAGAACAAACCTAGTTTTGACAGCTAGTCAAATAGTGTTTGTTTTCAAAACCGTAATCAAAAGGGAAGCGAAGCGACTGCTTCCGTCCGTCATTTCGTTTTGGTCTCATTATCTTCTATTTCGGAGGATTGTCTCATGGCCACTTCTATTCTAAACCAATGAAATCGCGCGTTGCCTAGCTGGTATATACTAAGTTAACTACTGAATGCGAAGCGTCGGGACCAACCCGGAGGGGGGGGGGTTAGTTATTAACGTATTTACCAAAGCATTGTGATAGAAATTCACATTTAACCTCAAAGTAATTCAAAGTAAAACCTTTTAATTTTCTTTTTTTAGCACACACGTTTGCGAGTTTTGTTTACATATTTTTTCATTTTTTCCCCTTGAAGAGTACTCTCGTAGGTTTCCAGCAAACTCTGAAAGACACGTATTTTGTTCTTACCATTAAAAACCGAAGAGCCAAATTTTGTTGCCTTCGTGTTTTGCTGGAATGGTTATCTCGTTCAAAACAAAATTTCGTCTTTAACCGCTGCCATATGACCTCCTTATCAAAAAATGGCGGCTGTTTTACAATTCTCTCGACTGCATTCCAATTAGTACTACTAGCGTGGTTTGGAGTAACATATTCTTTTGAAAGTTTTACTTAAGAACGAGGCTAGCAGGGCAAATTTGAACAGAAGCAAAAGAATATTAAAATCTGCGCCATTAATGAATAAGGTCAACAGGGGAGGTGAATATCCTGGATATTCAGTTTAAGGAACCAATCAGAGCGCGCAAAAAACACTATTCGCTGGTTGGGTATATGCTTAAAGTGGATATATACCGAAACGCGAAGCTAGACACCGACCATCAGGGAAATAGTTGTTTTAGTATTTACCAGAAGATAGGGATGAAATTCACTTCTTTTTCCAAAGAAAGGTTTTTTTTCTATTTCTTGCACGCGCGCTTCGTGAACATTTGAGTTTCGTTTACATTCTTCAGGGTTTTTTGAAGAACATAAATGTCGTGGATTTTAAGCAGGTTTTGTCCTAACCATTAAAACCAAAAAGCCAAATCCTGTTGTCCTATTCGTCTTCTCTGGAATGGTTCTTCGTTTAAAGCAATCAATTCCTCGTCTACAACTAACAAGTAACACGACCCCATTTTCACTACTGCCTCAAAATCAACTAATAGTCATGGATATTGCGAGATACAACAAGAAAACAACAAAAACAAGAAAAGCTGGCAATATAATTCCATTTATTTACGCCTCATACACTCAATATGATAAAAAAGAGAAAACCCTTTTTTGTCGAGGGTCACATTCTGCAGGTTTTCTCACTTCATTTTTTTCACGTAAACTCTGAAATATTTAAAAATTTTAAGATATTTACTATACTTAATTAACGACTATTGATGTTAACGAGGCCCCCGTCAATATCCACTAGATTACGTCAAGAGAAGCAACCCTTGAATGTGTTGCTTACTCCGTGTTGACACAAAAGACTTAAAAAACTTGTTTTTGAATAACTTTCAAGCATTGTTGCCAAGGGCAACATTCTATTCTGTAAGTCACGAATCATCGTTAGAATCATCTTGGCTTCGACTTCAGTTTGCACACGTGACCTTAAACCAAACACACTATAAGACACTCTGGTAGCGATTTTGACTCTATGTACATTAAAATCTCAAGTTACTCACTTATCTGTCCATAAATTTTATATCTTGACGTGCGTAATTATTTTCTAAATTAGCCAAATAAAACAATTTTTTAAATACAATTAACTTTAAGTAGTCAGCGACAGCTTTAAAAGTGAACTCAAGAAATAGTTGTGTCGCAACTGTCACGTTCCTTGACTGGGACTATCATGCGCTTCAGCAGCGACTGCTGGCACAAGGAAAGGTTCTTCGTGCCACATATAACCCGCTATTTATTTCTGAATTTATCAAAATTTTTCCTGAAAACAATCATAGTTTCATAAAATATTGTTAATTTTTAAATATTAATTTCAAGCACTTTATAAATCACAGTTTGGAAGTGATTTATGGTCAAAGACAAAAGGTGCCCCAAAAAAGTTCAAAATAATGGATCAAAGAAGTGTGGCAACGAAATTGAAAAAAAGGCCATAAAATGGGAAACTAAAAAAAAGCATCAAAGCCTGTTCAACTGAGGCGAGGCCTTTGAGGAAGGGATGCTGGGTGAACTCGGAGAGAGGCAGGAGAGAGGGGGTCATAGTGTTCCGTTTTGTTTCTCTATTCAACACTAACTTCACGTATCTTTGGGATCCCAGAATTTGAGCTTTTACCATCACCAATTGTGTCAATACCATCAACATGCATAATACCATCAACTTGCATCAACACCATCAACAGTTTTCACTACTATCAACATCTATCAATACCATCGATATCATGAACAAGCATCAATACCGCCAACATGCACCAACTAGTATCGATACCACCAACATGAATCAATACCATCAACATGTATTATCACCATCTTTCTTATTATCGCCACCAACTTCATCATTGTTACTATGATCACGATCAGCAAACACATCATACCTCAACACACTACCACCATAATCATGACATCACTATCATCATCATCATCATCATCATCATCATCATCTATAGTACCACTGAAACATGCCTTGTGCAATTATAAGAAGAAGAATCAAAATCCAGTCTTTAAATTGTATAGAAGATATTTCATCTTGGTGTGAGTTATAGTGTCTTCTCAGGTCACTTCGAATGGCTCGCATTTGCGTCACGCAATCTTTCTGCATGTCACGCAAGGGTTGCAACATTTTCTCGAAATTTGCCATGTCCACACTTCCCTTCAGACTGTCATCATCATCATCAGCGCTATCTGAGCCATCAGGGTCAGGCGTGGACGCCCCTGACCGATCAATCGAGTTCCTTCTTGATGACGTCCTGGTACCACGTGACCGGCTCGAAGAGGGCCTCTTACGCTTGCCTGCTTTCTTGGTGTCTGGGCCCTGCACATTTAGGACGCTAGTACACTTGACCATCGGCGCTTTCAGCCTGTACTTTGTCTTGACGATTCCCTCATACTCGTACTCCTGCATGTCTGTCATGTTGTCCCATGGGCGCACACTGGAACAAAACATTACAGTTTCTTCATTACCCTCCATTACTCCATCATAGTCAATTCTCGTGACACTAGTGAATCGTAGTTACTGCAAACGTCCTGTCCTCTCTATAAAAACCCCTTCTCTAATCAAGCAAGCAAATTTCAAATAAGCGATAACCCTCCCCTCCCTCCCAACATAAAGGCGTTGGAGCTAAACACAAGGCGTCCTGTACCAAAAACACATTTTGTTGATCTACTAAATTGTAGTTACTGTAAACGTCCTGTCCTCTCTAATAAGCTCTCCTTCTCTAATAAGCTCCCTCTCTCCCTCCCAACATAAAGACGTTGGAGCTAAAACATAAGGCGTCCTGTACCAAAAATAAATTTTGCCAAAATCTATATCTGTTTCAGTTCTTGTAAAGTACTACTTATAACACCAGAGGAAAACAGAGTTACTAGTTGCTGTTCAAACCGTTTGGAACCCTGACTTCATGTTGTGTTTCTGCCTTTGGCTATTGACAATTTTTAGATAAGCCCCCCCCCCATTTCTCTAATAAACACCCTGACACCCCCCTGGGGATGGCTTATTAGAGCGTTTACAATAATACACGGTTTAGTTTAAAAAGCCAAACCCTAAAAAGGAAGTAAAAAAGAATGTACAAAGGTGCTTCGTTTTATCCTGAACGAACCGCAACCGTGCACATTCTTTGTTTGAGGTGTTAGTGAGAATGTTTTTACTGGCTACTTGTTGATTTGCATTTCAGAAGCTTTTGTATTTACTTCAACATGGAAGGGCTTTTCGTATTAACTTCTTAGCTTTTGAGCAGTTTTAATTTATTGGTTAGAAGTTTAGGGTTGAATTTGAATAGGATTGTGAGTTAAAAGAGTTAAAGAAGTACTTCAGCACCCGCAAAAAGAATGGAAGCAGCCTTGTTTGGATGCCAATTCTGTCGAAAATGAAGTCTAAGTATTTTTTCAAAATGGTGGTTCTGGTGTTTTGTTGTTCACAAATTTTTAACACCTCGTGGAAGTTTTGTGCGGTTAGACATTCGTGTTTGATAACACTGAGTTCTTTCTGTACTTGTATAGCCAGCGGCTGATGCAGTTAGGAGCAGCAGAATTTATCAGGAACACATCAAAGTGCAAGAGTAGTAAGAATGGTAACAAGTTTCAACTTGAGCAAGATGTTCGAGTTATAGGGATCGATGGTGTATAATAACATCAAATACTCACTCTCTGTACTTGTATAGCCAGCGGCTGATGCAGTTTGGAGCAGCAGGGTCCTTCTCAAACAGCTTTGGGATCCAGTCAACCCCCTGTTCTTTGCGCTCTCTGTGCCCTCTTCTTTGCTCCTCCTCAAGAGCAAATTTCTCTTTGGTAGCATTTTCCTTCAAAAGGAGAGAAATACTCAATCAGGGTTGGTAAACAAATCTGTTACTGAACGCTGTACTTGCTTGGCAATGCGACATTTGGAAGACGTTTTAGTTTCTTAAAATTATTTTTGTTATATCAAAACAGCTACCACGAAAATGCTGTACTCAGATTGCTCAAAACCGCCATTTTCTACAAATTGCCAGACACGCTAAGCTAACTCAACAAATTTCTAAAAAAATTGCCCATCCACAGCCCTTTTCCCCCAAAAAAACAAACACCGACAGTAAGGCGCTGTTTTCGTCGTGCGACGATATGAATAACTAGTTCCCTGGAAAAATTGCGCTCGCTTTCCTAGAAAGCTTTGGTCATGCATTATAACCAAACACTATTTCCTAGAAAGAATTAGAAACGTACTATAATCGACCACTGTTACCTTGCCTCTAGAAAACATTACATACTTCATAATCAAACACTATTTCCAAGACTTTTCCCTGATTTTTCCTACTCCAAACCAAAATACTTTAGCTATAGTTTACCACTTTTTCATGAGATTAACTAATTTCTTGAAAACTAAAGTTGATTGAGTAAGCTTTTCTAGACCGCTAAGAAGTTAAAAATATTGAAAATGTTGGAAATTTAAATTGAAAAACCAGCAAGAAAATGTGAATTGAGAAAAGCTTTCTGTAAAGGTGATTGGCTAAACTTGCGAACCCCTTTCGCAACTAAAATAAAAAACCAATTCAGCACCAAATATTATATAACAATGCTATAATAACATCTAATGCTAGCTAAATCCTAGAGCCTAAGAGGCTTATGGGGCCGGCGCTTATCTCCGGTTTCTGTAGTGATAACCGGATGGGAGTCTTTGACTCCCCCTGGACAGGACACTAATCTATCGCAGGTTAGCTCCCAGTAGAACTGGTATTCATTTATACAGCTGAGTCGACTGGAACAAAGTCAGGTAAAGTGTCTTGCTCAAGGACACAACACAGTGGTCTGACCGGGGCTCAAACTCGCGACCCTAGGATTACGAGTCGAACACGCTAACCGCTCGGCCACTGCGCAGCCGATGCTATAATAACATAATTTATGATAAACAATAAAGCTGACTTCAGTTTGCAAAAGTAAAACTTACCTGGTCACTTGCTCGAATTGCTACACCAACATGCTGCCAAAGTCTGGGATATAGAAGGCAAAACAGTGCTTTTCTTTAGTTTCATAGACCGACATAGTATTAACAACAACAACCATATACACGACCAAAACAATATTTTGAAATTAAATACCTGATATATTGTCTTAATCATATGCATACTCAACCATATTCATATTAAAATTATTCATTATCTTATCCCTATCCGTAACCTTTAGCCATAAGAATAACCATTAACAAAAAAAAATTATCAGTATTTGCTGACTAGAAAACCCAACTAAATCTTTCTGTAGTGGAATCAATTCCAAATTCCAACCCCTCCTCTCAAGATCCAAACTCAAAGTTACCATATACAAAACAACAAGAAACAACACTGTTCTTCCCCCCCCCCCTCTTAAAAAATATGGTCACAAGACTAATTGAAAGTCCCCCTAATTAGAAAACTGTTGCTGCATACAAGAACCAACATCGTTACATCCCCCTCCAAGAAACATGTTTATCCCTGAGACAGAGTTAGTCGTTCCTCTCTAATTCAAAGTCCAATTAGCTGCAACACTGGTCGTGCATGCAAGAACCAACATCGCCCCCGGGCCCTCCAAGAAACACGGTCGTTCCTCAGACAGGATAAGTCGTTCTTGTCTAACTCAAAGTCCCCCTAGCTACAAAACTGTTCCTGCATGCAAGAACCAACATTCCACCCCCTCCACCAAAGAAACATGATCTATCCCTGAGACAGAGTAAGTCGTTAGACTTCTCATATGCAAAGTCCCCCTAACTGCAAGTGTTCCCGCACACAAGAACCAAGATTATTCCATTCCCCCCCTCACAAATAACATGGTCTGTACCACTCCCCATGGACTGGGTAACTCCTCCCCCCCTCCTCCTGGACAAATATGGTCTGTCCCTAGGCCAGAGAAAGACGTACTTCTCCGATTCAAAGTCTCCTTGACTGGAGAACTCCACCAAATGCCTTCTAAGTCTCTGTTCCCGTATCTCAGGTGTTGGTTCCCAGAACAGTTCCGGGAGTGGCTCCTCGTCTGCATGGTTCACATCCTTGAGATCTGTGTACACGATGTCACCATCCTGAAAAAAAGTGAACATTTTATTTACAATAACAAAGTAACGAATCGTTTTTATGAGATGACAATGCTGATAAAAGAGATCAAAAGACGATAAAATTGATTACTTGAATGACAAGATTGAAGGTGATGATGATGACAACATGATAACGATGATACGAGGTTAGAATCAGAAAAAAGCGTAAATAACAACTTAGAAAGGTAAACATGGAATTCCGGAAAAAAACTTTCGCCTTAGCAAAAACAAATTGAAAAGCTGCTAACTAAAAGCCCGAGTAGAAAAAGTTTCAGAGTATAACTAATCCGTATAGCCTTCGAGTGCAGTCCCCTAATGAGTTAATGATGGCGATGACGTTATCCGTCAAAATGATGATGATGATGATTGTGATGATAACGATAATGAATATTGACGATGAAGATGAAGATAGTGGTAAACATTAAGGCATGATGATGTATCATCGAAAATAATACTTCTTAGGAAACAAAGTCATTGAACAGTATGACGATGTTAAGTATTCTGTAGGGAACTCTTGGCTTGGCTAACTCACCCACTTCCCTTCAAACTTGCACAATGTTTGCTTTTCCATCTTGATTTTACCCGTGAGTTGGTTCGATTCGCCGACACTCTTCCAGAATGGCTGGAAAAAAACATAACTTTTAAGTGAATACAACTTCTTGAAGTATCAGGACACGTGGCGTGCAGGGTTGAAAGACGTAGATGTAGTGGTGCTGTTTATTACAGAGCTCAAAGACGCGATGAGGCCAAGCAATCGAAAGATGCACGAAGATCACTCTTTAAGAACTATGTAATTAATCTATCTTCTCGACCAACTGAGCTTTGAAAAACGAATGATCTCTGTAATTCTTAAACAGTGCTCTACCAACTGAGCTATGAAGCATTTACCAAACGACCTTTACAATCCTGATACAGTGCCCTACCAACTTAACTATGAATGTATACACTGAGTGAACTGAACTAGAATACTGGTGCAGTGCTTCACCAACTCAGTTAAATCAATGACTTGTACGATTCGGATACAGCGCTCTACCAACTGAGCTAGGATACTGGTGCAGGGGTCTATTAACTGAACTATAAAAGCATATACTGAACAACCTCTGCAATCCCAATACAGAACTCTCTACCAACTGAGCTAGGATACTGGTGCAGGGGTCTATTAACTGAACTATAAAAGCATATACTGAACAACCTCTGC
>JAOBAT010109145.1:0-12842 GCA_026413305.1 Hydrozoanthus tunicans
CCATGATGAGTCGCGAAACCGGAACACCTGGAAACTAGGAATTGTGCAGCGGTTGATCGTGGGACGTGATGGAATCGTGAGAGCAGCCAAACTCAAAGTGGGGAGGGGGGAGTACGAGCGAGCAGTGCAGCAGTTGTACCCCCTGGAATTGTCTGCGGAGGAGTTGCAGCCAAAACCACAGTCGGAGCTCAACCCAACGGTGCCAACGTTCAGGCCAAGGCGTGCTGCTGCAGAGAAAGCAAGCCAACGTATCCAAGAGATTGCTCGTGAGGAGCAGGAACAGTGAACATTTTGTTTGAACATTTATTGTTTTGTTGTTTACAATTGTGAAATGCTGAACATTGCAATCGTTGATTAATGAACAGTGCTATTGCATGAAATTTTGGTTCCTTTTTGAAATAATATTGTGACTAAATTTTGTGGCCCAGTCTCCATAGGTTTTACATATATTTTCTGGAAGAAACTATATGGGGAGAGCGTGTGGGAGACTGGGCGCGAGTTATAGTAACAATAGATATGTTCAGCCAATCAGTGGCTTTAGTGACCATGCGGTCTTTGGAGTGTCTTGTCGAAAATAAAGGGAATTGAACAGGCGTTGACACGGAGGCGTTTTCTTTCATTTTGTGGAAAGGGGATTTTCCATAACTGTATATTTTTTGTATTTTGCAATTTAAAAACCTTCTTAAGTCAAACTAGCTAGAAAAATCAGGCTAAAAATTTCAACCTACAAAGAAAAAGTACTCCAAAGTGGTAGGTAATTAAGACCGTGTATCTTTTAGTGGTTAAAAAAGTCTGGTTATGGTTAACTGGTTTTTTTAGGGGTTGTTTCGTTAAAGTAAAACCTGTGTTAAGCAAAGAGCCTGATGTCTCTTAGGGTTGAAAAAAAGCGAATTGCGAAGCTAATAGACTGCTAACAGTCCTTTGTTTAAGCAAACGTGCGCACTGAATCATGGGCGGCAGTTATTGTAATGACAATAGCAAATTTTGAATAGGAGTCTCAGGTTTTATAACGAACTGTTATAATTTCCGCGTGTTCTGCGCAACATCGGCAACTTAGCGCCGCGATCCACTTTAACTATAAACCAGTAAAATTGTGGTTTGTGATCAAACAGATTGCACTTGCAACAAAATTTTTCTCAATGCCAAAATGTCAGGAAAAGTGTCTTCAAGAGTATTGTATGATATCAAAAACCCCAAAAATCCCTTTGATAAAACAGCCGGCCCAAAATCGGCATGGAAGTTAGTTCACCAAAATAACAAGCACACGGACCCCACACCATGAGAATAAAAGACAAGTTTTTGTTTGCCGTATACTAGTAAAACAGCATTGGTTCTATCTTTCTTAACAAAAGGAAAGAAGATTGCTTAAGGCAATTTCGAAGATAATCTAAATAAAATTCTATCAAAAAAATCTTTTTACCACAGGCCTCCCATGCTACAAAGTACAAAAACGATCTTTTTCGATACTTATATTTAAACATCTAATAGATTTCATAGTTTAAATTCTTCCTTTTTGCTAAAATTTTCAACGAAAATAAAGTCTGTTTTGTCATTCAGTCATCTTGAATGTCAGGTATCGCCGAGCTGATTGCACGTCTTTGCAAACCCCGCAGGCAGGAGAACAGTGTAAACCAAGTTTTTACAGGTGAATCGCATTGTTTTAAAATCAGATTTACAGTAGCATCTAATCTTCTCTAAGAGGACTTGCTTATGCTGGAGGCAAGCCTGTTCCCTTCCTTTTTCGTTCCTTTACTACTAGCTTTTATTACTAGATAGATGTCAATCTTCAATTGTTTGTTTTATGGGTAGTTTTGAGACCGAGAGGTATTTTTTAGGTGAAAATTTTTTTATTCCTTGGTATTTTTAGGATGTTTTGGGGACTTTTGCAATGGTCATCCCTAGTCCCTTCACAATCTCCGGAGTACCTCTCCTCCCCCCGACCCCCCATGATTTAGAGACCCCTATGCTGGCTTTTATGGCGAGAACAAGGTAACGAACTCAACGTTTACACAGGCAAGTAAAAGAGGAGTCAAATCTGGTATTACAAATTTGATTTTACTTTATTCAGATAGATAAATTAAACAGAGTGGGGGATGTGGTTGGTGTCTGCTGAAACGAAAGCACTAGGTCAGAGGTCAGCGGTATCATGCGTGAACGAGATCGTGGTTATTTTTGTGAGGTTTTCCAATTTCGTTCCTAAAGCCCGCGTTCCTTATGGCCAGCGCCAAGAAACGGAGGCGCTGGCCATAAGGAACGCAGGCTCTGGGAACGAGATTGGAGTTTTTTCGACGAGAACTTTTTCCATGCTTAGA
This sequence comes from Hydrozoanthus tunicans, assembly GCA_026413305.1. Lineage (NCBI taxonomy): Eukaryota > Metazoa > Cnidaria > Anthozoa > Zoantharia > Hydrozoanthidae > Hydrozoanthus > Hydrozoanthus tunicans. The sequence continues at coordinate 2,313 of JAOBAT010109145.1, forward strand.
AACGTGACAGCGGCACTTGTGCGTAAAAATATTTTTAGCTTTGAAGTTAACAAGTATTTTGTTAACTCTTACTGCAATTTCGTCAATGTAAATTTCAAAACTCACTCAACCATGAGTGGTGATGAAAACGTCCATCGTATTGCACAGAAGGGGTTCCTTGAGTCGTCTCTGTACAATCGTGTGCGACCTTCGTATACTCGCGAATCAGTTCAGTTTCTGATCAAAAAACTAGGAGTTCTTGATCTTAGTAATTCCAGTGAAAGACAAAGAATTCTGGAACTGGGAGCAGGGACTGGCAAATTCACGCGAGTCATGGCGGATGTGTTACGAGAAAGCGGTGTGGATGAAAGCAAAGTTGGTGTTATTGCAACTGACCCACTCACAAGCATGAAAGAGAAATTCCACGAAGTTTGTCCAGAGATCGAAATGATCCAGTGTTCAGCGGAGAAAATAGGTTGGTCTGGTTGTGTGATAATTATGCCCAAGGGACAAATGGTGGTTTGTTTGAACACAGGTAGCCCAATCTCAAATTTCGTATAGATTTACTAGAGAATGTATTGGGGACCTGAAGTCCGGATTTTTTTCGCTCTAAATCATAATAAAATTTAGTAAAAGAACTCACCGTTGTCGCTTTGTGGTTCTTATGTACGATTTGACAAAGTTTGAGCTGATTTCGTTGGTTGCACCGGCCTCGAAGAAATCAACTCAAACTACGACCTCAGATCATGACAAGACCAAACCAAAGCTGATTTTATTAATATTCTGTTTTAGAGTCATCTATAGATAAAACTGTTGACAATATATTCTTGACACAATATTACACCTTATGTAGCTCCATTGCCTTTATATTGAAAAAAATTGAACAGGCTCTCTTTCCTAGGAAAGGGACATATCAAGCGATAAAGCAGCAAGTATAAGTCAGCAAGCAAAGCAAAGAATGGGGAGAGGGAACTCGTCCTCTCTTTCCCCTTCCCTCGTCCTGTTCCCTCACAACTCACTTCACTGCTCGATATATTTCTCCCCTTTCCTCAAACAGAGAGCCTGTTGAATTTCTGGCTAATCGTACCGTGAACCTAAATGTATGGTGAACTGCCAACAGGTTTTGTAAGAAAGGTTTAATAACAGGGATTGGGTTTTTGGGATGTAGGGAAAATGACACTATATTTATACAAGATTTAATCAAATGCTTTACCTCCCATAAACCTGGTATTATACATTTCAAGATGTAAAATTTTAGACAAACTACAAGCTGGATAGTAAATAGAAGCTAAAAATGGCAGATGTAAAAAAATGAGCCTTTCCCAAAAGTAAGATTGAAATCAGGTAAAAACTTAACTGTTTTTCTGAACCATCCTGACTTAATTTTATCTGCTTTTTTCCCGCTAGCCTTGGAGAGTTCAAGCATGAATGCTGTGATAGCTGCACAAAGTTTTCACTGGTTTGCAAACCAAAAGTCTCTTAAAGAAATTCACCGAGTTTTGGCACCAAGTGGGCATTTTGCCATTTTTTGGTATCGACGAGACAGATCTGTACCATGGGTTGATAGAATAGATGAACTAGTGGACAAATTCTATGAGCGAGACAATGTTCCTCTTCAGTGGCAGATAAACTGGCAAAAAGAATTTTTAGACTTTGGCAAGTTTGGTCCCATGAGCAGCAACTGTTCATTTCGATGGACTCAAGAAGGAGACACTCAGTTTTATGTGGATAGATTTATGTCAGTTAGTCCAATTGCGTCAAGCACTGATGAAGAAAAAGAAATGGTTGTTGGACATATAAAAGATGTTCTTGCTGAAGAGAGCAGGAAAACTGGCGAGGACACTTTTGTTCTGCCTTATACAACTGAGATTTACTGGTTTAGGAAGTGACCACTCTCACTAAGAATCTACAAGGTGATAGTATGAAGTGAAAAGAAGTGGCCAACCCTACAATGCCACACAGAATACCACAAGTGCTTGCAGATGATAATGGTAACTTTTTTGACACTCCCCGAAAGGGGCTTTTCAATGACAACTACAACAACTATTACTAATATTGATTAAAACTATCAAAAGTGTAAACTTCCATATAAATATACAAAATACTGTACATAGTATGTACAAGCCAAGGAGACAAATCCGGAGCAGTCCACACCACCACAGCAGCACAGGCACCAAGGCAGAAAATTTTGCCGCTATGATTGCACGAACCAGTCTCCAGGAGTTGGCTCCTTAGACGAATAGTCGGGAGCATGGCCAGTCATACACTTAAAAGATGATGTAGCATCACAATAGCAAAGCTGGATTTTAACTGTTAGCCAACACAGTTATTAGTAGATCCTTACTAAAATGTGCTTAATATGATTAACTTGCGATAAAATTGACATACAGGAAGAGACTGTAGTTTATCAAAATTAAGGTTTGGGTCAAAAATAACACCTAAGTCTTTAACAGCTTTAGTGGACACTAGGTCCTTTTCAAACAAAGACAAAATAAATGTAGGGAGTTTGCTGAGCATCTGGTGAGTACTGATTTATAAGTGCATCAGTGGCCTGGCTCCAAAGTATCTCTTAGACAACTACTACTTCTTGGGTAAAATGCATAACCACACACTAGAAATAAAGACCTTATCTGCCTGCCTCTTGCCAAGACAATTTAATTTCTAACATCTTTTAAATACAATGCTGCAAAATCCTGGAACACTCTTCCTCATAATTTACATCATGATCAGTTTTTTGCAGTTGTATTATTTTGTTGGTTTACAACTGTTCCTTTCTGTTTAATGCCCAGATCTTAACATCAGCCCCACCTACCACCCCCTTCCCTTCTCCTATAAAACACAAAATTTAAGAACACTATAATTATTTTTTTAATGGAAATATTAAATTTAAACACATACCATGTTCTTTCCTCATGGATCAAGAACTAACAATTGAGTATTTAGATAAATAATTGTAAATGCAACATAGGCTGTAAAAATACAAGTGATGAAAATAATTAATGGCAATACTACAGAAGGAAAATACAATTTTGTGGGTGTTGGGTTGGAAATTTGTGTGACCAACTTTGCCACACTATCCATTGACAAGATGGAACATAATCTGTAGATTATGTATACAGTCTCCCAAGAACTAGCCAGGGGAGTAGAGAGAACCTAGGCTAACATTTGAGGATACAGTAAGGTTGGTTTGACAAAGAAGAGCCACTTCTTAGGAGTGTAGTACTATTATTGATATTATATTTACATTATGGATCATCTCAGAGAAGCTAACTGTGATAAATTATGCTGTAAATTATTATACCAAAGGCAAGTGTTAGAGAAACTGAGTAAAAAGAAAAACCAAACTGCCCAGAGCAGAAACCAAACCAATAACACCACTAGGCAGGTGCTCTTACTGCTGAGTAACCAAGCCAGCTACAGTAGTAGACTGGGGGGTGCTGTCAGCCCTAAGAAAAGCTGTTTCGGGAGTTTTACACCAAGATCTCTGGAATTACGAGGAAAAAATTTGGGAACCAGGAGACCAAGATAATTCTTTTGGAGCTCCTCTTAAAAGTGTGTGAGCCAGCATCCAAAATCCCAGGAATCATAACAAAATTTCAGGAGCAGTGGAAAAAAACTGGGGCATTCACCAAACGAAAATGCTACTACTTAAACAGCTTTTCTTAGGGCAGTCATCCCCTTTGCTGTGTAGTAAAGTGGAACAAAAGCCAGGCCATCCCAGTCCCTTCCCACTCTCTTGGAAACATTGATTACTCTTTGGTGACATTGCACTAATTGGGCCTGAAATGCATGCTGAAAGAGCCTTTCTTAGGGATGAAACCCCCCCCCCTGTGTAGCAAAGTGGAAATGAACCAACCCAATACAAGCCAGGCCACCCCAGTCCCCTACACTCTTCTTGGAAACATGGATTACTCTTTGGTGACATTGCACTAGTTGGGCCATTAAACATGTTATGCAACAATGTAACAAATAATTAAACAAATGCACATTTAATGTGGTCATCTTTAAAGAGGACACTTGCCTTTGGTATAATATTATTACAGCACATACACCAGAGCTGACCTGTCTGAAGATGAACATGATGATCAATTAACATGCATTTGATCCACTAATATTTTTTATTGGTATGTGTAACTTCACTCCTCTTTCAACAGTACTGCGTACACGCAAATGGTTAAAGTAATATATTTTGTTAGTAAAATTTCTTTACAAAACACTTTACAACACCATAACCCTTGGATATCTTTTCTGAAGACATGTTTATCCTTATAGTACTGTATAAAATTATCCTAAAAACCAAGTGCGTAGAAAAATATTTGCCCAAGGTATGAGTTCACTGTACAGACAGTGTAGCTAGGGCAATAACTTTCCTGGGACAGAGCATACCAGGTTATCAAGACAATTAGTATCACATGACTTCAGTTTTATGGTCAACAAAAGAGTTCTAACAAATGATTATCTCTGCCCTGCTTACATTAACAAGAAATCAGTTTAATAACTCCCAGGTCCTGGATCAGAAGTTATTAGATGTATTCTTTGCAAAACAGTAAGAAGCTCTAGAAATTTGACTTAGAGATAGATAGATAGACAGACGGACGGACGGACGGATGGACGGATAGACGGATAGATGGATAGATGGATGGATGGATAGATTGATAGATTGATAGATGGATGGATGGATGGATGGATGGATAGATTGATGGATGGATGGATGGATGGATGGATGGATGGATGGATGGATGGATAGATTGATAGATAGGCTTTGCAGATGTAGACTCTGCCTACCACAGGTAGCAACAGGTAGCTGGAGTAAAAAGCTCATTGAAATTGAATGGAAGTGTAAAAAGAACTGATTTAGACAAGAAATGGAGCTGAGCAGCTGAGTCGAACCCTCTGCACCCTGAAAGGTTCTGTACAGGAGCTGCACCTCTTCAATGTCATTTTGAAATGTTTCAGCAATGTCCTATGGAAAATGTTTTATGAGGAGCATTTTGAATCTGGCTGTGCCTTTGGCTTTTAAATAAATTATAAGTACAAAAACCTATGAAACCCAACCTCATTTAATAACATTTCTTGTAGCAAATTATAACAACTGCTAAATAAAATAAATATATATTACTTTGTATGACAACAATAATAACTATTAATAGTAGGTAATAGATATTACAATGATAGCAAAAAATTTAACTAGCAATAACTTAGTTCATCATACTATTAGTCTCATAATAACCACAGCACTTCCGTGGGCCCATAGTAATTTGCAGTAGCTGTCTTGGTCGCCCTGCCTGCATTCCTTACATTCTGTACAATAATTGTCTCTTTTTAATATAATTATTGTCTTGCACACATATTATTTTATTATTGTTACAATGTAATGTCACTTAGTTAATTTTCAAGATAAACCTCAATAAATAAAAAAATAATTAATAAGGCTAAAAGCTTTAAGTTTGTGTAAGTCAGATTTAACACACCTATTGCAATAGCTAAAAGCAAAATCCTTTCACAAGCCAAGTGGCTCATAGGGCGGGTTCTTATCTCATTTTTGTAGTGTTTAACAGATCAGAGTCTTTGACTCCCCCTGGACAGAATACTGGTTAATCACAAGTTAGCCCCCAGCGAACTGGTACTCATTTACAGCTGAGTCGACTGGAACAAAGTCAGGTAAAATGTCTAGTTCAAGGACACAACACAGTGGTCTAAACGGGGCTGGAACTCGCGACCCTTGGACTACATTCAAAAAACAATTGCAATAACCACTATCTATTGATTTCAAAACACTTGGCTAAAGAGCACTTTCAAAATGAGGGACAGAAACTGCAGCAGTAGTTGCCTCGCTAAGTTCCTGCTCTGTTATGAGAACATGACCATTGCTTAGCAAGGCAGTATCGTTTTGATGGTGGGTAGCATTGCGTTCTTCCTGGCGTTGATCCCAAACATACCATTGAGCTACAATGATGGAATCCAGAATTAATACTGTTAGATGTATCAGGACAATAGGCAGTGCAATGAGCCCTTGTTGATCTTTGCTGAATGGTAAGAAGGCCATAATGGTTACAGCAACAGTAAGAGACTTCTGACTTGCCAGCACAACAACAGTTTTCAATGCTGGCCTATCAAGTCTAAGAAGTAATGATGCAGCTAGGTTAATTATGCCATACAGTAAGTGTATTGCCAAAGCCCAAGCTATGCATGCAAACAAACTGCTGACTGGAATGTCGATGAAGCTTCCTGCTGCACTAGACTGGCTGACCTTCATCCATGGAATCATAACCAAAAAAGTAACAGCGCAAATTTTCAATATGTCGGAGTGTTTCTTCACAAAAGGTTTCACACGAGGGATAAAGCGAAAAGCTTTCCCAACCTAAAAAAAGGAAAACAATGATTAAAAAATCCTCAGAATCTTTAAGCAACTTCAGTTTAGACACACAATGTCATATTGTAGATCTGTGTTCATGAGGTGTGTCACACACCTCAGCACATTTTCACATGCTCAAACTTTCACACTCCTCAGATTTACCTTTTTTGTACAAGGAACTGATTTTGTTGCCATGATCATTAAAAATTGAAGGATCTAATGCAAAAAACATTGTAAGTGACTCTTGATGGTGTTGTCATTTCTCCCTACATTATTCCCATTGCTGTATCTCTTCACAACCATAGGGAGAATTTAGCATTTCATACAAATCAAGTCATTTCTATCATTTTTGCATTAGACCCTTCAATTGCTCCTGTTCTGAAGAAAACACCATCAGCTCTATATTGTCAGTGACTTTTATTGAGAGTTTTTGTTAATAGCTAAGAATGCTTAAAATTTTCAAGGACTTAAATGCCAAAGAAAACTTCACAATTTCAAATTTTTATCACCCTTAAGGCAAACTGAACCTTAAAATCGGCTTTTGTCAAACAAGTGTGAAAACAATACTCAAGTAACAGTTTTTTTTTCCTTGTGTCAAGGTATTTTCCAAAAACATGTTACATGCCACATTGTACTGGTGGCTCAGAAATAGGGGGTCAGCAGTGAAGGAGTGAGGCTATGACGTTAGATAGGGGGAACTATGGGATTGAACTGAAAAGATTCTTTACTTTAAGGTCAGGCCTTGCACACAACCTAAATAGTAATTTTCACTCTTAACTGTGTAAGCAAGTTTTTGACAACAATCGCTTGCTCACTTCCCCATTAACTACACAACAGTCATTGCCTTCATTTAATCGGGGTTTTGAGGAACCAGGCCCAGTTCCCCTTTGAAATATCACTCCAAAAAAACTTAAAACTTACCAATAGTGGTAGTAGCACAGTCAACATAAGTTTGATCAGCAGTTGGACAACATCCAGTTTCACTTTTTTTAACTTCAATAACCAGCTAATCATTAGAGGAGTGATGAACACGGATGCAATATTGCAGATAACAGTCAGCATCAGTGCAAGCGTTGAGTTACCTCCTGCTTGTGCAACCTAGTATGTACCAAATATGCATCAATGACATTTTACAAAAAATTGCTTGGTAACAAACGTTTGGTATACACAGAGGATAATTATTACATGACCAATGCTCAGATATAACTGAAAGTACTGTATCTCTTCACTTGAGCTGTGTAATGTTTATTCTATTTACAACATTTGACTCAATGAGCCACAGGACCTTTCGAGGTCTGCCACCCGGGACCTATGGTTTAAATAGATAGATAGTTTATTAGTTAAGAGTTTGCAGCCAAAGACTGAAATGGTCTAACTTTACAAGCAAATATGATAAAAATATATGCATCCTTATCCGAGAAGACATAAAGTTCTAACTGTTTGCAGATGTTAGAGCAAAGGCAGCACCTCTCCTCAATTATTTTTAAGACCCTTAGTGAAGGTCCGGCACTGGGAATCGAACCCAGGCCTCCCACACTACAGACTGGCGCCTTACTAACTTGGCTAACCAGGTGGCGATAAAGATAAAGTGTGTTGGCCCTTTGATAAACCATACTCCAGCCTGTGTTCTGCTTATTTTGTAGATATCAATGAAGTTTCTACACAAAACACAACTTTTTCAAAAGAACAGGTTCCGAGCCTGAGTGGGAAGTTCTTTTGTCATTGGTTAATCAAGTTAGTAACCATGGCAATACCAATACCCTCCCTTTGTCAAAGATAAAATAGCATCTTCACTGCATGCAACGAACCCTGGTATTTTCTCAGTATCTGTGTAACAAAATAATTTTTACCAATGATAACATTTTATTAGTATTCACCAGTTCTTAAGGGTATGTTACTTCAACTGAAAATGCCACCCTACTGCCTTGTTTGACTCGATATTATTTTTTCGACTCATATTTTTGGACCAAAGATTAACTTTAATCTGTCTAGAAATCATAAACAAAACCGAAGAACAATAATGACGAAAAAAGCAAGTGAATACTTAATAGGTACATAATACTAAGTACACTCACCATTACTACTCCAGCTGCGATAGTACAAGGAACAATTAAATAAAGCTGCAATCCTATTCTGAAAGCTTCGGGCCCAAATACTGCATTGCTCACTGTTTTTCCGTTAGATAACGTGGTGTTGTTAAATGTTGAGCTTCCATTTGTAATGATCGATGTCTTGGCAAAACCGTTCGAATTTATCGTAATTCCGTCGCCTTCGTCAAACGGCAGCAAGTTAGTTAACGATACTCCGATTGTTGTCGTTATGAATAATATGCTTACAATACCAAAGGCTAGGGCTTTGATTGACTTTAGAGCTTCTTTGACTTCTCCCGTTTTCAGTTTAATGCCACTGTGAAAGAACAAGCACACAATACAGATATAGTGTGTTGGCCCTTTGCTAAACAACACTCCAGGCTGTGGTACGAATATTCCAAATAATACTAGAAAAACGAGCGACAGTGGCAAGTAATTTTTGAACAAGAACGAAAGAACGCGCTTACGAAGTGGTGGTTTGGTCTTGTCTTGTTCTTTGCAATTCTTTTCTTGCTCCTCGGGTTGAAGTAACACCGCCGCCATTTTGTTCCTCATTTAGGGATCATGACGTCATTGAGCGCCTGACAACACGTAATGACACAAGGAAAAATTAAAGTTGCATAATGCTTTTCTATGGAAACCTACAAAATGCTTTTATGAATTAACTTTTAAAGAAACACTTATCTAAAAAATTAATGCGAGCGAAACTTCTTTTAATTAGATGCGTCAAATCAAGTAAAACGGCCAAAGAAATAACCAAACTATCCGTTCGACAAGAGAAATAATAGGTAGTGATTAACTGAACAGAGTTTTCTGTTCAAAAAAAAGCCACGAGACTTTGTTTTTGGTCGCACGTTCATTGCTAGTGAGCATAAGTTTTCACATTTTGAGCACGTGGTTCAAATGCAGCTGTGTTGTGCTGGGAAATGGCCGTCGGTTGGTGCGGCAAACCGCGGATTCCGCTGACATCACAGGGCCAGCGCGGATACCACGGACACCAATAAATACACTGAAATGAAAACCCAATGAAGGCTGAATTAACTCTTTTTCCAAAAAAAAACCTGAACCGATAACGGAAACTTGAAGTCGCAAAGGTTGCCAAGCCATCGCCGCCATTTAGAAAACACGGGATTACCACAGGAGGCCCAATATGCTGGCTGTAAAATACTGTCCAAGTTCTCTTGAAATCTGTCCGAGTTCATTACAAACTAACAAAGTCCTATCACGGATAAGCTCAGCTCCGTAGAATTGCTTCAAATGAGATACATTTATTCAAAAACATATATGTAACTCTGCGAGAATATCGTCGTTGATGTATTTGGATAATGCAAACAAAACTTTTGACAAAACTCTTTTTAAAAAGAAACTGATTACATGGATACCGATATATACAGCAAAATCAAAGACAATATTAAGTAATAACGAAAATTTAATCAAAGTATTATTAATAATAACAGTAATAAAAACAACATAAATGATAATAAAAATAATAAAAAGACGGACAATTCGTCTCTCGGGGGGGGGGGAATATTCGAGACAGTATGTACGCCTTTTTCAAGTTGAGATAAATGATAAGATAATTTATTATTTCAGCAGAAAACCAAGTTTAAGCCAACAACTGAACACAAAGTGCGATACTTTTTTGTGCCTGGGACCCATGATCAGTCTGGATTAACGTTTTGTTTATCAGATGTGAAAAATTCTGTGCACGTGTGATTGAATTCGCATATACAACCCATTCTTAAATAAATCTTGCACAAACGATTGTATCTGTTCTTTGTCAGTGCCAATCTTGATAGCACAGGAAGATTTTACTCTCGACTTGTAGCCATTTGAAACAGGAAGAGCGTCATTTTATTGCGAAGGCTTTTTTGGAGGTGAAGGGAGGGGGTTTTTAGAAAAAGCAGGGAGGGTTTAGAAAAAGCGTACGTGTTTTGAACGCTCGTGAAAGCGATGGGAAAAAGACACGACCTCTAACTAAATTAGAAAGTCGAATAGAATTAGCACAAAGATTATCTTGTACAAACGTTTGTATCTGTTCTTTGTCAGTGCCAATCTTGATAGCACAGGAAGATTTTACTCTCGACTTGTAGCCATTTGAAACAG
>JAOBAT010109156.1:0-14776 GCA_026413305.1 Hydrozoanthus tunicans
GGGGGGGGGGAGGAGTGCCCCCCGGCCACCTTGGTTTCGCCGCCAATGGATGAGTAGGGTTAATGTTAATTCTTTCCATGCGACGAATAAGCCCTCTATTACTTTTTAAAGTGTTGGTACAGTTTGCAGCATAGTAAACAAAGGTTTACTTTATATAAATACTGACTGAGAGAAAACTGCCCAAGTGATTTCTACAGCTGTGAAGACGTTTTAGCCGTGGGCCGAGTGTTTTGTGTATCATGATCTGTTGTAGCATAAGACCGCAGTTCATCCTGGGGTCGTACATGCACCTTCCTAATTCTTGAGCTTGAGTTGTCTTTCCTGGACCTCGAGAACAAGCGCCAGCTGTAGTTCGCAGGAACTTGAACAACTTCATGTACTCCTTTCTGAAGGTTTTGTTGGCCACTCCGTATATAAAAGGATTAATTGCCGACGAACCAGTTCCAAAGAAAGTATACATTACGTATACTTGTCTGGGCAGGATCCAATGGCCGTTCTCAAAATCAATGAAGTTGACAACTAGTATGGGTGTCCACACAGCTACAAACCCAACAACGGTTAGAAACAGTGTCTTTGTAGCTTTGACTTCCTCTATCGAAGGGGTTAGTCCGTTTGTTTTAGGTTTCCCACGCCTAAGGTTTTTTACAATTGTTTTCTGGTGCTGCCGCAGTCTTCGAAAAACTTTAGAGTAACAGAACACAATTATGGCCATTGGAAGACCGACAAAGACGTAAAACCACATACTTTGAAAAGAGATTTCTTTCCCTTGGAAGCAGAAAAGCTTTCCGGGATGAAAGGTGTATCGTTTTCCCGATATAAGATAATGGAGCTGGCACAGCAAATCCCCAAAGGGCCATCCTCCAACGACTAGCACGGCGAGGGAGACTGTAGAACACAAAACAGGAAGGGCCAGGTCTGACACGGCCAGCGAGGCAATAAAAAGGTTGGTGACTGTTCTGAGAGAAGGAGTTTTAAACAAAATGGCCAACACTGACAGATTGCCTACCAAAGTAGTAAGTATAACCAGGGAAAAAAAGGTGCACTCAATCACTTGTAGCGTATAGCTTCTTGTTTCTAGATGTATAGTTAAAATTTGAACGTCGGACAAATTCATTTTTAGTTTGTGCCTAAAATACACAAGTGCATGAATTGTTCGCCCTGAACAACTGCAATGATTTTACTGTTGAAGGTAACTTGGTGGGTGCTTGTTATAGCTCCTGAGTCCCCATATACCGTTTGATATTTGCGGTGATGATACATTCGCAGTTTGTTGCTCTATCCATATAAGAAAACTTTAAAATTCTCCCCACTAACCATCAATTAAAGGTACAGGGGCCAATCTTAAAACACTTCAAATATCAAATAGGCGACACAATTTTTCAAGCTATGATTTGAATCTACATCTGTTTATAGGAAATTGGTCAGTTTTTCTTATGAGGCTGAATTCGTTAAGGGTCAATCGGTTTTTAAATTCTATTGTTGAGTGCGTTCTGACAGAATCTACAAAATTTTGCAACAACCTGTGGCCTTTTAGTTTGATGACATGTCATCTTCCGAGGCAAAAACTACCAAGTATTGGTTGCTAAAAGCTATTAGCAACTTCTTAAAATGTTGAAATCTATATTTGAATCACAATACTGAAATCAATATCAGTTTAATCACCTGCTTTTTTTCGAAAGAACAATATTATACTTGAAACTTAATGCATGAAGTTATATTTGAACTATTGGTGAGTTGTTTATTCTCACACTTATATTAAATTGGCACCATTGTTAATATTCTTGATAATGGCATCCAGCGGATGCCGAGACATCAATAAACCTTTTTTTTAATTGTCAAGTTATCATTTTTAGAAGTCAAGTAAACTGCCCTAGTGGATCCCACAATAGCTGTCATGGTATTACCATGGCTGTAAAGGAAGAAAATACGACGAGATATTCTTTTCTGAATAAAAGGTTAAAGATATAACGATTTTTTTACACCTTGCTGAGCTTCGATCTTTAACTTACATCGGTGGCGGAAGCAAAAAAAATATTGGAGGGGCACACTGCGGAGTTGTAACAGTCATTTTAAAATCTGAGATTCCTTTTCAAAAGTTGTTGTTTTTAGCCAAAAATTATCGGGGGGGCCTGGTGCTCCCAACCAAATTATTGGGGGGAGGGGGTCAGTGCCCCCCCCGGTTCCGCCGCCCATGACTTAACAATATACAGAACAAATAAAAAATGACAACGAACAGGGCCTCTAATGTGTTCAAACACTTACTAGAGAACTCTCCGCTGTCCCCCTATCTTCTGTACTTATCTTATATAAACATTCTTTATATTATGAGGATACTGTTGTTGCTTACAAGAAATTGCAATAAATCTGCTTGCCTTCATAATAGACCGATTTGTTTACCAAAATCTTGAAGGAAAGTTTGTTAATAGCTAAAAAGATATGCAGTTTTCAACAGTAGTTGCATACATTTTGTTTTTGCTTTTTTTAGTTGCATTTTATATTATTTTTTTGGTTTTGCGATATAAACTAGCATTTACCATATAAATTGGAGTATCAAAGCCAGACCGTTTTGGTCAAAATGTATAAGAAAACTGATACTGAGTCCAACGCCACATAGCATTCTGCCAGCAGGTTCTTAAAATCTATAGGTTTCTTCGTCGCGGCGTGTTATAAGTGTATCCACCAAGCTAACTTTCCCGCCGGTATTTACTTGCGAGCGACTACCAAAATGGCGCCAAATGTGTGTTCTTACGTTCCCAAATGGCGCCAAATGTGTGTGTTCGTACGTTTCCAAATGGTGCCAAATGTCCAAATGTATGTGTGCGTACGTTCAGAAATTACGCCAAAGGTGTGTGTGTGAGTAAGTTCCAAAATGGCGCCAAATGTGTGAGCGTACGTTCCAAAATGGCGCCAAATGTGTGAGCGTATTAATTCCGAAATAGCGCCAAAATGGTGGGTTAACGTAGTGAGGGTTTCTTGCACACTTAAACTAAAATAGTTTACAGCTATTTTAGTTGAAGAAAAAAAAACCCAAGAACTCCAAAAGTTTTTACGGCAATCCCTAACAGGTGGAGATAATTAATGAAGAATTTATCAAACAGCAGCAAAATCCTCGGACTTTAAAAAAACTGGAGCAGTCGTATTTAAAGAGATTTGGAAAGTTTCTCGAAGAGCAACTGCAATTGGAAACACTAGTTTTAGCCTCCCCCCCTCTAAGAAACTTGGCAACTATATTCTTCTCGTTTTTTACCGGTAATAAGAAAGCCAAATGGACAAGATTGCGTTAGGGCACGTTAACTCCGGCAAGTTTCGGAAGTTCGGGCGACTTATTGTATGAACCGCCATTTTCGGGAACAAATGCAGTACAAATGCTCGGCCATTGATAGTCTCGAGTTCTCGAAGCACAGGTGAAGGATTGAAGGGTTAAGTTCTTCGTTCTACTTCTTTAAAAGATTGGATAAATTGGTTATGGAATAATTGTTTTTTCCTGTGTGACAGACCGTGTAGAATGCCACTCGAACTTTCTTCGTGTTTTTCGCGGAAAATACAACGGTGATGCATGGCATATTCCATGGTATTCTATAAATTAATTGCTATTTAATTCATCATTATATTGAACTGCTGGCTACTTGGGATAAAATATATTCCATATTGGCGAAGTATTGCAGCAACGGATCGAATATTAGAAGTGTATTTTCTCCAAACGCCGGCAATATAAATTGTCGACTTCCAGGAGTCAGTATTTGTATTAAAAGAAGATGAATCAGACTTATAAAATTACATTAAACATACCGCGCTTTCAAGTCTTATGATATTAACGGTCAGTAACAATAATTAAGCACGTTTTTAAATTTCAAGTTGGACATTTTAATTTTCGGAAACTAATTTTTTGAACTCTTAAACTTTGGGACGATTTTGATTTTGTCCGAAAATTTAAGTGTCCGAGCATTTTGATAATTAAAGTATATGGCGATACAACTCGAAAGCATTGCAAAACGACTATATATATTTCACCACCTGATCGATCGCCAGTGGAGAAGTGAGTATCTGCCAATCTGGCGAACAATCCGCAAGAAGTCGAGGGGGTTGTTCAACTCCCTGATACTAACTGGGCCTGAGGCGGATAATTGTTTTAGTAAAATTACTAAGGCAATTTTCAGAGAGAAAAAAACCCCAAAGGTTTGTGCGAAATCAGTCGCGCCTATCTACATCTGAAACACTTTCACCCCAAGTTCTTAAATTCCTTTAACTGATTAGCACAATTGTCGTTAACTTGAAAAGTGTTATCCCGGACTTTGCTGAAACCTTTGTGCTTTTTGGAATAGCGTTGATCTCTTATAATATTCCTCCAAAAGACCCACAACCAATTAGAGCAGTGGAGTCTGAGTAATTTTATTAAATATATTTAGTAAATTACTCAAGTGATAATATAGTTTCTGAAACTCTCGCATTGGTCATACATCAATAGTTTTAGTGAAACGTACTGCAGTTTTAGCCTGAACAAATGTTTTTTTTGTTGTTGTTTTGCTGTTTGTTTCGAGTACATGTAGAGTCGCTCGAACGTAACCGAGTGTTTGTTGCGTCCTTATTTCTTTTGACATATTTTTGTGCCTGTTTTTGCAATCTTTGCTGGAATACCAGTTCGATAGCAAATGGCTGCGACACCATTTCTTTGAGACATTTGCCGTTTTTCTATGCTTTTCATTTAGTTATTGTGTCGTTTGTTTCTGGATCTCTATCCGGCAGGGTAAATAAAATTCGTCAATCAACGCTTTCTTTTGTAGGTACTGCAAAAAATGAAGCATGTAACCGCATTTTGTGATTAATTTCACTTGTGAACACACGTGCAAGTTGATTCTAACTTTTACTTGGTCCAATGCAATCACCAAATTTATACCTATATCAATTACAGCATCAAGAAAGTTTGAGTTTTTACTGAACAAAATCTGTGCAATATGGATCAGGGGCTTTCCAACTCCTTTAATCTACAACAACTTGTTAGATCAGTTACGTTTAATTTGAACTCGGTCGCATTATTTTATATCTTTAGAAATAAGAAGTTCTGATTTTCTTAAGCGTATAAAACAAAAAAGCGGCATCTGCTATTCAAATAGCCGATAAATGAGACGTCGACACTCAATTTGGAAGTTTTTAAGGGACAGGAAACAGAATAAAGAGATAATTGCATTTGCAGTCGCAAGAAATGTTTACCTAAACAATTATAAAATAAAAGACGTAAGTGTCGGTTTATTCCGGTTAATTCTCTCTGAAAATTCGTTGAAATTACATTTTAGAGAAGCTAAGTTTCATTTTCCAGGGAACTTGCGCCTGTTTTGTTCTGCATAAAAAACATCAATATATAATAATAGCGGACACGCGGCTATCATAAGTCTGATGAACCCTTATTTTCTCATGAATGTATTTTGTCAGGTGTATTTATCATAATTTCATTTTGCCTTATTTTGTTACCTAACAACCATAAGACTTTAAAACATAAAAGTTGTGTGAATTGTGTTGGTATCTCAACTGACTCACATTTGAAAGGTTTAGTTTGAACGAGGTGAGCTAACGAAGCACGAGAGCCTGGGCACGAGTGGGTCCACCGGAACTGAAACTTTGTTATTGGAGAAGTCACTGGCCGCTCATGTGATGTAGTTTCTTGCTTATTTAAAACCCTGTCAAACAACATTTCTGCAGTTGAGGTTTTCCTTGCTGTATGATGGGGACTGTGCAAACCGTCGCCTTTTTTCTCCTGCTCTTTGTCCTCTCAAAAACTACCGCACAGGAGCCACAGTGCGATAATATACCAGACAATCTTAGATTTGACTGCTATCCTGACAATGGCGCCACTCAGCAAACATGCCAAGCGCGAGGGTGCTGTTGGAAAGCGCCATCTGAAGAGCTCGTGAAAGCAGCGCGCAACAGCACAGATGAAGTACCTCTTGGCCTACCTTACTGTTTCTACCCCAAGAACTACGGGTGAGTTTGAACGAGCATGTGTGTTATCACCGTATGGAAAGTGATGGCTTACTCCAAAACGTTAACCCTTCTCCTAGCTAAAAAATGAGTGTCCCCTTTTTGAGGGAGATACTTGAGTGATATTGTTTACAGAAACAAGTTGTTTTTTAAAACTCTAAGGGAATGTTAAGGTTTTCACTCACTATTACTGGCCGACTATTAACTGAGTTACAATGATTTTGATGTAATGTCTTTTCTTCAATTTTTTTCTTCTATTACTGCAAAGCTAACAAAAAATATTTAAAAATGAAAAAAGTTACGTAAGATGTGAAAGTAATTTCTTGGCACTGTCTCATAACTTGGAACAGAACAAAATTTTTAACTTCCAGAATTTTTAATTTCACCCTCTCTTGATCCCAAGTTAAATATTCATGTTCATAGTTATTTATGTCAGGCCATTGTAATGAAACAAGTGATAATATTTACATGTAGTAAGGCTCTATATTTCTTACAATGTCTTGTACAGTGTTAAAGGTGTGTTTACTTTTGGAGACCTTGAATTTCATAAAATGGGAGGCATATGATCTTAATATTTTTTTGTATGCAATCAAACTAGCCTGGCCAACCCCTAGGGGACTCCCCTGAAAGTGGGTAGTGTTGCTCAATGCAATGGGCAGATTAAAAAAGTTCACATAAACTAACAGAGAGGATAATTTCATGCCTTAAAAAGTATGTCGCTCAACAAGTTTGTCAAGCTTTAGAGAAATAAATTATGTTTCCTGTGAAAAAAAGCTTATTGGATCAATATAGTTAAAGAATTATATTCTCAAATTATGTTTCCAAGCCTTATGTTCTTGAAATTATGACCTTTTATACTTTTCAAAACAAGAAATCTGACCCTAAAAGGTATGGCATCTGCTGGAGACCCAAAAAGGTGCGCAAGGGTATCATTTTCCAACCGAGCACCTTACCCACTTTTCAAGGAAGGTCCTCCCCCCCCCCCCCACCCCAGGGGCTAACCTTGTTCTTGACTTAAACTGTCAAAGAAATAGTATGTTACCCAATGTGAGGCTAGGCAGGTTAATATAATAATGATAAAAGAATATTACTTACCATTTATAAAAAAAGGCCTACTGTGTTTTGTGTGTGTGTGTGGGGGGGGGAAGGGTTGGGGAACTTGTTTAACTTGTCCCTTTCATAATCATGGGTAATTGGATGAAGATACTTATAAATGAATATAGGTACATGACTAAAGTGTTTGATAGGATGAAGTGAGGATTAAGATACTTATATATTTATATTGGAGATACAGGGAATGAATGAAAGAGAATAGACTTTCAGTAAAGGTTGAATAACAGCTGTTTGTTCAGTATTGCAGTTTAATTGGTTCATATTTTCCTTAAACCTTTTCAGAGATTTAAAAATGGGCAGTTTAGTTTTGGGGTCTTTAGTAAAAAAAATGAGGCTAGTCCTTTAGGGAGGTAGGTTTCAGAAAAGGATGAGACACATCTAGGGAAGCAAAAGATGAGTGTTATGAAAAAAATAGTGAAAAGAATACAACAAAAAGGTAAAACATGTTTCCTTTCATTTAAACTTTATTTGCCTTTTTCTAGTTGACTTAGCTGTATAAACAGGAACCAGCTTGAACTGGGGGCTTACCTGTGGTGAATAAAAAAGTTTCTTGTCCAAGGGAAGTCAAAGACTCTAATCTGCTTAACACTACAGAATTCAGAGATTAGCAGTCATTAAATGGGCCACATAGCTTGAGAAAAGGATTTTGCTTTTTTTTCCTCCTTTATACATAACTCAATTCACCTCTATTAACATTTAATACTTGTACTCGTTAAATATAGATTGGCACTAATATATACTGGACAGATGACATCGGTAAGAATAGATTTGTCACAGGAAGTCAGGGAGTTACAAATTAAGAAACCAGTGCCGTCAAGTGAACTGAATCATCATCCTTCTTATTATTCAGATACAAGCTGGTTGGTAAAGAGGAAACAGCAACAGGCTATGTGTTGAGCTTGACCCATCAGGGTAATCCAGGTCCATATGGAAACGACATTGAAAACCTAAAGGTTGATGTCAATCTTCAAGATCCGAGCAAAGTTCATTTTAAGGTAAATGGTAATACAATGGCATACTTGTTTTAATGCATGCAGCACCAAAGCTTTTTGAGGTTCCTTGTCATGAATGGAGGAGGATGCTTCTTTAATCAACTTTTGACATTATATTAGGTGGGGACAAAAAGTACTCTTGAAACTTTGATTTTGTCGAAATCTGTTGATAAATGTGCAAGTTTTGAACTTACATTTTATTCAAGGATTAATCAACTGGATATAAAAAAGCTTGTTTCAATAAAACAAAACAAAAAACTTCTATATATAATTTAAATACACCTGTAAAGAAAGTTGATTTTTTTAATTTTAAATTTTGGTTGAACGAAAATGTCAATATTTTGGTTTTAAAGCATCATTGACATACTTAAGTGGTTATTAAGGTTCTAAATTTGACATAAATTTGAGTTATAATTGGTGTATATTCCATTAACCTGTACTGCCTAGACCAATCAAGACAGGACAATGGATAGCAATAAAGAAAAGTGAATACAATTTTTGAAGTTTAGGGAGTGAAGTATACCTGAAATATATTTTTATACCACTAAGTAAATCTAATTATGAAAATATAGATTTTGAAAAAGGTATACAAATATGTGATGTTGACAATCATGTATTATATACAAATTTGTTGAAAAATGGATTTAAATTTATTTAGTATACATTGTTTGAACAACACAAATCTGTCAAAATAATTATCCAAATGAAAAACCTAGACCTGAAGAAATGTACCTGAAGCATATCCTCCAAATTCTTAATAAGAAGGCATCAGATCATGTGCAAATTTTCAGCTTAGTCCATTGATACATTTTCTGAACATTTAGATAGGTTTCTGCCTCAGATAGGTATCTGCCTTAGATGGCTGTCCACATTAGATAGGTCTTAGATAGGTGTCCACCTTATATAGATGTGCGTGCCAGATTGGTGTCCAACTTAGATTGGTGTGACCTTAGATGGCAGTCCACATTAGATAGGTCTTAGATAGATGTCCACGCCAGATTGGTGTCCTACTTACTAGAAGGTTATTAGTTGTCCACCTTATATTTATGTCAATCTCAGTGAGTTTCCACCTTACATTGGCGTCCACGTTTACAATAGTGTCCATCTTAGATTGGTGTCAACTTTAGGTGGGTTTCCACCTTAGATTGGTGTCCATATTAGATTGGTGTCCACCTTAGATTGGTGTCAACTTTAGGTCAGTTTCCACCTTAGATTTGTGTCCATCTAGATTGGTGTCCACCTTGGTTTTATTTCCTCCATACAATGGTGTCCACCTTACATTGGTGTCCACATTACAATAGTGTCCATCTTACATTGGTTTCCTCTATAAATTGGTGTCCACCTTAGATTGGTGTCCACCTTAGGTTGGTGTCCACCTTGGTTTTATTTCCTCCATAGAATGGTGTCCACCTTACATTGGTGTCAACGTTACAATAGTGTCCATCTTACATTGGTTTCTTCTATAAATTGGTTTCCACCTTACATTTACCAGTGTCCACATTACAATAGTGTACATCTTACATTGGTTTCCTCCTTAAATTGGTGTCAACCTTAGATTGGTGTCCACCTTAGATGAGTTTCAACCATAGATTGGTTTCCTCCATAAATTGGTGTCCTTCTTAGATTGGTGTCCAACTATGATGGCTTTCCACTTTAGATGAGTTTCCACCTTATATGGGTTCCCACCTTAGATGAGTGTCCATCCTAGATTCATTTGCACCTCAAATGACATTCCTCTCTAGATTGGTGTCTTCCTTAGACGGGTTTCCACCTCGGTTTGGTTTCCTTCTTAGATTGGTATGTCCACCTTAGAAGGGTTTTCCCTCTTAGATGGGTGTCCACCATAGATTCATGTGCACCTCAGATGGCTTTCCGCTTTAGATGGGTTTCCACCTTAGATGGATATAGACCTACCTTAGGCAGGTGTTCACGTTAGGTTGGTGTCCACCTTTGATGGGTTTCCACTTGAGATTGGTGTCCACTTTAGATGGTGCCCATCTTAGTTTGGTTCCCAACTTAAATTCTGATGTCCACCTCAGATGGTTTTCCACTATAGATGGTGGTGTTCAACCTTAGAAGGGTGTCCACCTAAGGTTTGTGTGCAGCTCAGTTTGGTTTCCATCTTAGATGTGTGTGTCCGCCATAGATTGATGTCCATCTTACATGTGTTTCCACCTTAGCTAGATTTGAACCTTAGATTGATTTCTATGTTAGATTGGTGTTTACCTAAAATGAGCTTCCACCTTAGATTGGTGCCCACTTTAGATTGGTTTTCACCTTAGATTGCTGTCCATCTTAGATTCATGTGCACCTCAGATAGATTTTCAACATAAATGGGTTTTCACCTTAGACTGGTGTCCACTTGGATTCATGTCCACCTCAGATGGGTTTCTGCCTTAGATGGTATTCCATCTTAGATTGGTGTCCACCTTAGATTGGTTTCCACCTGAGATGGGTGTCAACCTTGGGTTCATATGCACCTCAGTTTGGTTTCCTTCTTAGAAAAGATGGGTGCCCGCCCTAGATTGATGTACACCTTGGATGGGTGTCTGCTTACAGAGTGTTCTCTGTACATCATATGTAGTTTCGATTTAAACTGTAAACTAACCGGCATTGAAAATAGTTAAAACATTAAAAGCATGCTGCAAATGCTGAAAAAAGTCCAAAGTTGAAACTGCATCTTTCTTTTGTTTTAGATTTATGATCCTAATAAGAAACGTTATGAAGTGCCAATACCGCTTACAAACGCATCCAGTTGGAGTCGTAGCAAGAGTTTCGCTCAAAACTTTGAAGTCAGCTTTTCAAGCTTCCCTTTTGGAATTCAAATCACTAGGAGATCCACTGGAACTGTGATGTAAGTAAATACTGGATCCATTCCAGCTTCTGTGTTTAATGACGTAATACTCATAAAGGATTCTGCCTTAAACCTTTTGTTGTGGTTTTCCCTTTGCATGAGATGACCATGTTGATTTAAAACTGGCCTTTTGCAGTTTTCTTTTTGCATTAGATGAGGGGAACCTCTCTTTTTATTTGGCCTTTTTTTAAAAATTAGAAACGACAGGTGTGGTTCTTCCTAAATTATTACAGGAACTACTGCTACTACTACTGCTACCATACGGAACCCTTTAGGTTAATGTTCATCTTGTTGGTCCCTTGGAGTGTAGCGGAAATGGCCAGTCAAAACTCCAAAGAAACTAACTTTCTTTACTTTTATATCATTGAAGGTAGATACAACTAATGCTCTCGAGTTTTTCATTTAGTTTAAAAGCTGACAGATTTCTAACTCTCATAAACTTGGTGTTTTTGAATGTACAGAAAACTGGAAGCCAGAGTATTTTTGTAAAGCTCATAAACATCATTTTCCCAACTTCTTTGTTGTAGCTTCAATTCTGCGGTCGGGGGAATGATATTTGAGGACCAGTTTCTCCAGTTTTCATCCCTCTTACCATCTGCAACACTCTACGGCCTTGGTGAGCACGTTAATCCCTTGTTGTTGAACACAAAATGGACTAGGGCCACCCTGTTTGCTCGTGACGAAGGAACACCAGAGGTACTGTTCGCTGTGTAAGGAGCTACAGTATACTATGGATTCTGTGAATCGTTGTGTCTCTCTAACTATTAGCTCTTATACATGCAAGTTTTTTTGCCCCTTATCCCCTATGGCATGCGTAGTGGCTCAAAGGGATGTGGAGGGGTGTTAGCAAGCTGCGAGAGGAAAGGTTAACCAAACTGTTTCCAAAGTTGCTTTTTCTTTACTACAACATGTCCCAGTGGATATGCATTATCTACAGTTAATTGCTAATAGTTCTAAAGCTTGCGATTTTCTCATCATGTTGGAATAGAAAATATTGAGACTTGTCGATACAATGTCTTTCAAGCAAAAACCATTTTTCTCAAATGGCAAGATTTTGAAGCAGTAAAACTTCGATGTAGTTCGTTTTTTACTGATAAAAAGTTCTTTCTTTCTATACAGCTTACTCTGTAAAAAAAAAAAAGCACGACTTGTTCAATCATGTTACTTCTTGAAAAAAACCACATGTGCAAAGTATTTCCAAAGTGAGTTCGAAGTCGTGTGATTACCTGTAATAATTCTACTGTTAGAGAGAACTTAAGTTCTTACGATGTTCTGGGTTTTAAATGTATTTGTTTTGACTTTAGGGAGTAAGTTATAATTTGTACGGTGTTCATCCATTCTACGTCAATTTGGAAAATGATGGCAACGCAAATGGAGTGTTTCTCTTGAACAGCAATGCCATGGGTGGGTATACAGTGGTGTCCCCTTGCTTGTTGTATGTACTGTATATAGCATTTGCGATTCTCACTTAAAGCACGAAAACACGGTATGTTCTGGGTGGCAATGTGTTCAAGGGCGTTACCAAATCGTATTTCTTTCATCCAATGTTAGAATTTGTACCAAATTTGTCAAATGGCATGCAGCTAAATTCTCCAAACTAGAACCCATTCTTTTCGTATTAATAGTTAAGGAGAACTTTGCTTTTCAATTCCCATTTTTCATTAACAAATGTCTTATTTTGTTTGAGTTTTGTAAGGAGAAGTTAGCTGTTGCTAAATAGGCCAGGGCTGGAAGGGCTAAGCTGGCTCAGTGCCCGGGAGGGAGGTGGGATATTTTGGGGTCGAAAGGGTAGGGATGACCGTCGGAAAGTCCCCCAAATACCCAAAAATACCTAGGGATAAAAATTTTCCACCCAAATAACAAACACCTCTCGATATTAAAATTACCCTAAAAGTACCAATTGAAAGCTGAAAATTTTCCCTGGGTAAAAGTAGTAGGTCTGCGCTAAGTTCCTTCGTGTTGCACTAAACGTGATGTGCAGTAAATATAGACGCACGGATGTTCGCCAAAGGACTTTTTTCTTAACTTTTTATGAGTATGCACGTTTGCTAAAGCACAGGACTGCAAGCAAGTCCAATAGCTTGGAGCTCTTCAACCATAAAAAATACCAGGCTCTTGGTTTAACACCTGATTTTTTTTACAACTCTTAAAAAATACTGGACTCGTAGTTTTAACCCCTAAAAAGTACGACAGCTATACCAAACCCCAAATATAGGGAGTACCCCCCCCTAAAAAGTACGACAGTTATACCAACCCCCAAATATAGGGAGTACCTTCCCCCTAAAAAGTACAACGGTTATACCCACTCCAAAATATAGGGAGTACCCCCACGTCCCTTGTTCATTGTAACAATGCTGCTAAAACTACAAAATACGTGTAAGAAATTTATCATATTCTAGAAACTAAAAACTCTAAACTTCTTGTAACAAGTTAGTTAAGGAAACTTGTTTTCCCTATTTTGTATAGATATTGTTCTCCAGCCTACTCCGGCTATTACGTACAGGACAATCGGAGGTGTGTTGGACTTTTATGTGTTCGCGGGCCCCACACCAGACGACGTGGTAAAGCAGTACACAACGGTAAGCTCAGACCCAGTCATCTTTGCAATATTTTTATTTAACTTAAGGTTGAGAAATGTTTGTTCATGGCTTTAGCTTGGGTGTTTTGCGAAGCTGATGTTTCAAGCGTCTGTAGCTTCTTATTAAAGCGATTTCAAGTTACCATTTAATGTTGTAGTCTCCCCTAACCTTTTTGTGGGTGCATTTATCTTAAGAAATAATGTAAACAGCACGGCTACTCATGACGTCTACAAATGTGGTCTGTCATTAAATGTCTCAACAACATTATCAAACCCCTGTGATTCAGCCAGTTGCTATAACTGGGGCTAAAGTTGACAATATACACTACCCACTAGAATATTGTTATTGTTGTGACAACAGTACTTAGGTGCCCTGAGCTTCCCCTTGTTCAAAGGCCAATTAGCACTAACCCAGGATTAAATTTTTAACTTATACGTTTTTGTTTCCAACCTTACAGAGTCAGATCTGAACTGTAAGTTTGGAATTGACAAGTTTTTTTGGGTGGAAAATATAAACAGTGTTTCAGAACCGTAAGCCTTTCCTTAGGTTGCTTGAATTTTCACTTAACCAAGGGTTAAAGTTAACCACCCTTTGAACATCCCAGCCTTGGAGCATATGCCATTAACGATTTACTTTCTCCATATTGTTCTGTCTTGAGCTAGTTCTCCATAGGTGTTCCATGTCTGACCCCAAATCTTCGTTTCGGCGTTAACATCACGACTTCAGGTGTTCTTTTGGTGCTCTCCTTTTCGCTTGCCTTTGGAGTACCATTTTATAGCTTGCCTTGTAATACTGTCTGGATGTTTCTTTATCGTTTGTCCATTTATGAGAACAGGATCTGTCTCAATGTCGATGTTTAACAGCTTATTGGCAGACCCTTCATGCCGCCATACTGGGGACTGGGTTTCCACCTCTGTCGATGGGGCTATCGCAGTGTTAGCGGGACAAAGAAAGTGAATGACAGAATGCGGAAATATGGTATTCCACAAGATGTCCAATGGAATGACATTGATTACATGGACAGGCATCTCGACTTCACCCTGGATCCTCAGAACTTCAGTGACCTTGGAGACTTTGTTCGCGACTTACATTCCCAGGGACAAAAGTATATTCCTATAGTTGTAAGTATGCTTCCATATTCAACTAGTACCAACTCTCAGCATTATTTGGTTGTTAAGAGTGAGTTAAATTAAGGGAATAAAACAGCATCACGCGTGTTTCTAGACAATTTTAGAAAATGGTTATGACGTAAGAGGACACGAGGA
>JAOBAT010109167.1:3754-14774 GCA_026413305.1 Hydrozoanthus tunicans
TTCCCCTCCCCTCTAGATCAACAATGACAGTTGCCTACCTTATTTCCCCTCCCCTCTAGATAAATTATGACAGTTGCTTACCTTATTTCCCCTCCCCTCTAGATAAATTATGACAGTTGCCTACCTTATTTCCCGTCCCCAATAGAACAATAATGACCGTTGCCTATCTTTCTTTTTCCCTCAAGATCAATAATGACAGTTGTTTACCATCTCTCCCCTCCCCTCTAGATCAATAATGAAATTTGCCTGCCTTCTTCTCCCTCCCCTCTATACATCAAAAATGACAGTTGCCGACCTTCGTTCCTCTCCCCTCTAGATCAATATTGAAAGCTGCCTACCTTTTCCCCTCCCCCCTTGATCAATAGCAACAACTGCTTACCTTCTTTTCCCTCCCCTCTAGATCAATAATGACAGTTGCCTGCTTTCTTTCCCCTCCCCTCTAAACCTAGAATGACAGTTGCCTGACTTCTTTCCCCTCCCTTCTAAGTCAATAATGACAGTTCCCTACCTTTTGTGCCTTCCCCCCTTGATCAATAATAACAGTTGCCTCATTTATTTTCCCTCCCCTCTAGATCAATATTGACAGTTGCCAACTTTCTTTCCCCTCCCTTTTAGATCAATAATGACAGTTGCCTACCTTTTTTCCCCTCCCCTCAAGATCAATAATGACAGCTGCTTACCTTCTTTCCCCTCCCCTCTAGGTCATTAATGACAGTTGCCTACCTTCTTTTCCCTCCCCTTTAGATCAATAATAGCAGTCGCTACCTTCTTTCCGTAAGTCCTTATTTTCTTTTCCTTTTCTTTTAAATGTAGAATTTTGACAACTGAATTACATCGTTCATTCTGTTCCTTCCCCTCAAGATTAACATTAAAACTCGCTAACTATCTTTCTCTTCGCTAGATTTAGAAACTGCTTGCCTTCTTTCTTATCTTCTAGAGTTTTAATTAATAGTAGCTACCTGTTTTTCAATTCTACTTGTTAACTACTCTATTGTATTAATTGACATTTTATAGTCCTCAAACTGAAACGCCTGAGAAATTACTCACCTGCGTATTACTTCACTCTAATGTGCTTTAAGTATCTACAATCTAAACACTGAATCTAAATATGGTTAATGGAACGTTGCCATCACTTTGATAACAATTGTACTGAAACTAAGCCAAGACTTGTTTGTAGGTTTCTTATTTTCTTTAAAACTTTCCGTCTGATTTTCTTCCGTTGTCTCTTTGTAGGCTCCTCAGTAAGCCGGTTTTAAAGGTGTTCCGCACAGCAAAAAATGATTTTAACAAGAAAACACGAGCGACTGAATTAAAATAAGACAATAAAAAGGAAGAAGCGAGTAGGAATACTACTCTGCTGTTTGTCATAAAGTGGTAACACTTTTGAGCCCAGTATGGAACAGGAGCCCAGAATCTACCACTTTTAGGAGTTGATAAATTGACATTAATACGTGTATATGAAATGTATCCTTGATTGAACGATATAAGAAAAACGTCATCAGCGCCCAAACAGCAGGGCAACATGTATATAGTATTGCATTATGAGGATGCTGGTCAAAATAAATAATTCCAAGCGAATTTAAAGCTCAGATGAAATGTTGTTTTGAAAAAGGAAATAGCTGTTACTGTACGGGCAAAGGTCTAAGCTACTCTTTGTGTTATTCATAATCGCGAGTGAGGTCTTGGAAGAGAGGGGCAAGTAGAGTTTTGTCGATCTACGTCACAATTATTCACTGTCTCAGATTAAAAACTAAAATTGGGAGGAGTTTTCGCTGCACCGCAAATAGAAAGTTGTGCATTTATTCATGAAGAAAGCTCGAGCATATGGACTATTACTTCCCTTGAAATCACACTGCTTCTAAAAAAATACACAAGAACATAAATAATAAATACACCATATGTCTACACATTAGATGTCACACACAGTTAATATGTTTGAATTCGTTCGAATTTGGCTGGTTATTAATTAATGCTATAAAAAACATTTTTTAACTTCTTGGCACTTTGAAAGTCTCAGCTATGCAAACGTCTCCCCAAATAAAGGAACAAGTCGCATTTTGGTCCCTGCTATTAATTTCCTGAGAAGTCTCTGTTGGCCATTCATTTTTGTTATACACCTTATTATACGTAGTGCTTTGCAGTTGCATTTGATAAGATAAACATCAGTCTGGGAATTAGGGTGCATTTTCTTAATTACTTTGAGATTCAGTCAACAAAGATCAGAAAATGATCTTACTTTTAGTTGTTGTGCATAGCTACATTTTCATTTTCCGTTTAGAAAATCAAGCTTAAAAACACGATCTCACTAGTTGTCATTTAAGACGTTCTAATCTTAAAAGATTAGTTTAGGGTTTGCCATTTCGCTAAGATTCATGAGTAACAAGCATTAAGCTGCAATTAAACAACAAATTATCTCAACTAAACACTGTTCTTAGAATACTCTCTACTTTTTTCTTGCTTTAGATTTTGGGCTTTTTCGTTCTCAACGTTTGTACAAAACGGTTCTTATGAAAAAATTTTTCGTGTGTTTACATAAATTTTCGTGTTTTTAAGAGTATAATCTGATAGTCTTATAACTGATTTTCATTCGTTTAAAATACATCATATAGGGAGTTACATGTTAGTTTTGCTGTTAGATGCTTAAAAGGATTTCTGTTTTCGTCTGCCGGCCGTGCATGTTAACTCATCCCTTTACACTTTTTCCCTTCATTCCATCTGATGGGTCCGACGATTAGCCAAAACTAATTGCTATTTACTTCCGTTAGGTGTTACGAAGTTATGGTCTAGTGCTTTCTGCTCAAACTAATAGAAAGTATGAGAGCTGAGCGAAAAAAAAACACCCGACAACAAAATCAAAACGAAGCAACATGGGTGAAGAATATAGTGATTATGAGCTTGCCAGACGGAAGCTCGAGTCGGCATTTTCGGACGGTAAAGCGGCCTGTTTGCACATCATTTTGCAGTCTTAATGTTTTAAGTCGATTTATTTTCTTTTTTTTTTTTTGTCCCAGGTTTACCAAGTTAGTGAAAGCCAAATTATCTTTGGTTCATTTGCTGTCTTAAGGGTTCACTTAAAGCAGATTACATGCAGCGAGACGAGGGGTAGGAGTTATGACTCTGTAAACTCATATTTCAATCATATTATTCTTTCTTTCTAAATTAAGTCATGCTACCTGGTCCAATTAGTTTTTGTTTCGTTTTTCCAAACCCATCATCAGTTTCGGGGAAAATGAGGACGAATCTGTGGAGAAAAGCTCATAAGATGAAGATATCAAATTAGCATTTCGAAGACTCCTCCTGTCATCAGTTGTTTGTGAAATTATTGTTTTTTCAGACTAATCTTATACAGTTGACATAGTTTCCTCTCAGTTCTAGTTTAGCGGTTTCCCCAATCACATTTGAGATATCCTGCCCGTGAACTTCAAAGGCTTCTGACTAAAAAAAACTCTTTTTCATCAAGGAAGTTCAACACTTCGGCTATCAATAAAAACCAACACTTTGATTTTGAAATTTGTATTAAAAGTGCAAAGTCAACATAAAGTATTCAAAGAAACAGGGGAAGGGCTGAAAAGGATGGAAGTAATTAAAAACAAGTTGGCACCTGTGTGCATTGAGGAAGGAAAGCACACTGTGTGGTACTCATAAAACCCAAGGTTCATATCGCCCTTGGGCTCCTTTGATGATTAAATGAACAATTTATTGACTTGCACTACACACAGCACGTTAAAGTCCTAGGCAAATCTGCCAAAACATCAGTTTCTTGTTTCACTTTGAAAAGAGTCTAAATAAGGCCATAGAATAAAGTTTTGACAATTTTAAATGGTGATTTAAATAACAAAATTATCGACTAAAGTATGCTTAGTGTTAGTGTCTTACCAGATCTTTGAAAATACTGTTGCACAGATAGGAAACATTGTACATATATATATGGGTACATACGGTAGATTTTAGTATGATAATTTGTTTTAGTTTTTTCACTCTCTTTCATTTTGAGCGGTTAAAAGAAAATCTCAGTTGCAAGGTAAATAAAACATATGTCATAGGTGAGTCATCATCACATGCAAAGAGTAATTCTTGTACAATTTCAATGGCTGAAACGTTTATATTATCAACATTAAAATACTTGGTAAATTAGTAATGATCCTCCTTTTTTATGATCAACTGTAACGCGGTTTTTAAACTATATGCATACCAGGAAGCACAAAGCTAATTAGAAAGTTTCCTATAAATACTGCCAGCTTTTCTTACGTGCTCACAAAACTTTTGGGCTTTGCGAAAAATGTGGCTTTTACTTCTACTCTTAGCTGAAATTTCAGGTAGGTGAAACTTTGAAGGCATTCAGAACGAAACACGTTATTTTAGGGAGTTTGATGTCACTTCGGATCATTAAAATAACTGCCAGAGAAGTCCTCTTAAAGTAGCATGACAAATGGATCAACGTAGAATCATATTTAGTTGAGGAAATGACTGCAATTTGATTAAAGAACGTTATAAAATAGTGGCGTTGTCCTTCAAAGCTTCGCAAGATTTTATCGATCTTTCTAACTCTCAATAAGATTATCTGTTTGTTCTCTCGTACAGCTGCTGAGGACGTGTTGTCGCCATCAGGTACGAATTTGCTTTACTTACCTTCCGTCTATTTGCGATATTTGACCGCAAATGGGTTTTTTTTTGTACAGTTGCTTGTGTTTTCTTATAATGAAACGAAATGATTTTTCACAGTTATCAGCTTAATACTGCATGGCTGAAATTTTTACGAATTTTTTAAACAAGACCACATTTTTACCAGGAAGAATTTGATTCAACAAGAGTCGAAATTTTTTCTCAAAAGAGTATCACTCTTATTCGTTTTGCTGTGATCGTTGCGGATTACTTCGCATTAGAACAGCATAGTTCACTATATAACGCGCATATTGATTGGTTAACTACAGTGGGTATTTTTTGTGGAATACCTACAGTACTGTTAAAAGCGGTATGCTAATTGGCTGAAAAACGAGTGCGGATTTCGCCAGAGCTATCGTTTACGCAAACATGAAATGAAAGCTTCATTTCGACTTAAAATAAAAGTTGTGAATGGGAAACTCTAAATTTACTACCACAATTGGCGAAAACAAACACTTTCTAAGTTTTTAGCTTAAGTTTCCGTTTTTAGAGCGACCAAAAACCGCTTACTTTAGGCTCAGCGAGCACTGGCCGTCGACGACTAGAACTTCAAGTAAACAAGACAGCTGTTAGAAAACACAACAAATTCACTTAATTTAAAGGGAATGGATAACTTGAAATACCTGAGTGAGTAAAGAGTAAATGCAAACGCTGATTCTATTGCGAGTCATAACCACAACCCACAGGAAAAGCAGTGAAAAATTTCAAAAATGTAAGCCGGTTCATGGAAGTGAACACCAGCCGGCACAACAACAAGCAACTGTGCCACACTGAACCAAATGCAGTTTAATTATTTTCTGTCTCTATCTCTAAAGATTGAAAGTCAGGCATTTTTGTCACTTTTCTCACCTTTTGCTCTAACTTTTTAAAAAAGAAAAATTTTGCCAGTTTTTCGATGTGGCATGTTTACGTTTTCGATAAATTAAAGCTTAATATACAAAAGTATCAAGTTTTAATCTTTTAAAATGTATTTTTTATGAAACGTTTTACCTGCAAAACGTTTCAAAAGTGCCCTACGTCCTAAAATGGACAAAACTTCGTGTATTTGAGCCGTTTTTCGCGTGGGATACAAGATATCCAGCCATTTTGAAAGGTTATGACCATTCACTCGTCATCCACGATTCAGTCTCTCCTGGGAAATTTCGTTCCGAAAAGATCTCGTGTGAACGTATACATCTTCATAGACTTGCAGCCCTTTCCAGACATCAAACAACAGCAGACATTAATTTTAAGCGCGTCCGTATATTTAGCAAAAACGCACCGCAATAAAAGAGCAGATTTTTATCAAGAAGTTGTTGCAACATCCAAACTTGCATTTGGCAATCCAAGAACCGAAGAAAAAAGGTTAAAGGCATGTTTTCATCTTTTTTTATTATAAGGTTGCAAAAGTGCCCGTTTTTGGTATTTGGGCTGAAATTCAGGATATTTAAACCGTTTTCTGTGAAAACTTTTTTGTTGACCAATGCACGACTTGACCACCCTTCACTTCATGGCGATTTCGATTAATTTAACGGTGAATTAAACAGTGGGTAGTATAATCTTGCACTGGGAAGGGCACTTTTGCAACGTAAGTAAATTTTGTGCTATGCTGATGCTATTTGCTCATGCTGAGAAAATTGGGCCACTGATTGATTATGTTCTTATGCAGAAAATGGTCAAAAAGAATTTCGCGCGAGTTTTGAAGAAACTTTTAGGGGAAAGAGGTGGGTGTGGTCGGAAAGGTTTCATTATTGATAGTTCACAACAGTGAGACAGAGAAAAAAGAAGTTTTTGCCACAAAACTGTCGTCAGAATACTTGACTCGACCGAACAAACTAGCCCTGATTCAGATATTTTTAGACCAGTTTGCAAGTTATGTACAATATTTTAAACAAATGTGTTTTGTTTTTGCATTAAAACGTGCACTGATATAGTGGCTAGGGAACAACAATTTAACAAAGGAAAAAATAGTTATGACTTGCCCTTCACATGTTCCTCAGCCTTCAACTTCACATGGACAGGTAATATCGTGTTAAGTGATGATAGCGACATTGTTGGTTGACATAATGCTTTTTGAATTTCGATATGTCTTTTTTTTACGTGTGAAAAGGTAAGAAAAATAAATTTTAAAAAATGTTTTATTAAACCAAAATTTTCATATTTTTTACTTAATGCCTTTTATGTTAATTTGTATATTAAGGTAATGAAGATTTTGATTAAGGCAAATTTTTTAAAGTTATAATTTAAAACGCACACTCTATTTACTAATGATCGCCGCTTTATTTACTGCAACTGAAAAATAAACGGCACCGCCCCAGCCCGCCAAGAAGAATCGTGAAGAAAACTGTCAAAAACTGTACATGTTGCAGTTGAACGTTTTCGACTACCTTAGCGCTTAACTTCAAACTCAAAACGTTTTCAATTTTGCACTCCCTCCTGCAAAATTCAAATAGACTAACTAGTTTTGTGTTTACATTCCACAATTGTGAAAATCATTATATCTTTATGTTATATAGCTGTTAATCCTCATAATACCCAATTTTGTTAACATATTTAATATGTTAACTAGCTTTTGTTGCACTGTAAAGTCATATATATCTCATTTGTTAATATATATACTTTATTGATGATTTACACATTTTTTCAACACAATCCTTTTATAAATCAATAAAATTTGTTTGCCTTCCATTCTTCAGTTCTCTATGATATAAGGTGTTTTTCTAATCAAGGTTAAATAAGGTGGCCTACAATCATCCAAATATAAAAATAACTATATTTTAAAAAAACATTTATATGTATACGAAACAGAATGAGGAGTCATTTTATTCTTTACACCTATTTTCGACCATTTAATGTCTTCTTCAGGGTGACATAATGAAACTGCTACATTTAACTCAAGTACTATGATATGTAATTATATATATTTATATACTACTATACATACATATATTAAAAAGCAAAAGGCCTGATTACATGTAACTGTTAAAAGGTTTTTAGGGTATCACTGTAGGTAATAAAATTGTTCAATTGAATGTTTTTGTGTTGACTTTTTTTTTGGTGCTTTCAGATCAATGTTCAGCACATACATATTATACATGCTATACTGAGATTTAAATGCATATACAATTATGAGGTATCTTAATTATACCAAAAAATGTAACTCTACAGTTACGGAACTTCAGTTTACAAATGATTTTTACTGGTAAGAATTTTATGTATTCTTTTCATACATACATGAATCTGTATTTCTAATTACTTTTACTTTCAGCTTTAGATAAACAATGCATGGAAAGCCAGTACTTAACAAAGTTTAAGGTTACGGTTTGTTAGTGATACAAAACACTGTAATTAAATTAGATTTAGTTTTGATTTTTTAACTTTAATTCTTTTTTGTCATTAGTATTCTTTAAATATAATAATAGTTAGAAGAGAAAAAGTATTATTTTTAATAAAAATTATTCTAATAAGCTTCCGAACATTAGTTAGTAATTTGTTTGTTTAAACTCTTTCAGATTTTCTGAGATGGATAGACTTCTTGAGCAGTTTGACTAAATTAGGCTAGGTTAGACTAGGATAGACTTACTCGGTTTACTCAGTATAGACTTGTCCAGGCTAGACTATTAGACTAATCTAGAATATATATATTGTAGGTTAAAAGTAGGCTAGTCTAGGCTAGATTATAGTAAACTGGACTACACTGTAGGCTAGGCTTAGTTAGACTAGGCTAAAC
This sequence comes from Hydrozoanthus tunicans, assembly GCA_026413305.1. Lineage (NCBI taxonomy): Eukaryota > Metazoa > Cnidaria > Anthozoa > Zoantharia > Hydrozoanthidae > Hydrozoanthus > Hydrozoanthus tunicans. Next base: position 12,126 of record JAOBAT010109167.1, read on the forward strand.
CAAGTTAGACTAAGTTAGAGTAGGTTAATGTAGGCTAGATTAGCCTAGTGTAGGGCAGACTAGACGACTAAATAGGCTAGGCTAATTTAAGTTAGACTAGCCAAGTCTCTAGCCTAGTTTATATAGGCTAAACCAAGTTAGACTATTCTAGAATATGATAGGCCATAGCCTAGATTAGGCCAGACTAGGTTAGGCTTAGTTATATCTAGACTAGGCTAGATTAAGTTAGACTCGGCTAGTCTAGGAAAAAGTTTGACTAGAGTAGACTAGGTTATATTAAGCTAGACTAAGATAGACTAGCCTAGATTAAGATAGCCTAGAGTAGGCTAAACATATTCAGTATAGGCTAGAGTATTAGCTTAAACTAGACTAAGTTGGACTACGCAGGTACAACTTAGTCTAGGCCAGTCTAGCCTGTTCTAGCCTAGTCTAGTTAAGTCAGCATTAGTGTAGTCTGCTTCATCCTATATTAGTCTAGTCTAACTTAGTGTAGTCTAGTCTGGGCTAGACAAAGATAGACAAGGCTAGACTAAGTCTCAAGTAAACTAAGTTAGACTAGGCTTGTCTAGGGTAGACAGAGTTAGACTAGGCTAGTCTAGATCGTGCTAGACCTGGCAAGACCGCAATACTCTAACTTTGTTGGGAAAGTGTTGATTGTTTCTCCCTCAACGATGATATCTTATGAGTTGATTGTAAATCATACAACCTTTTGACATCTATTATACTCTTCTTTCGATGAAATCATGAAATACTTTGTACCTTGTAATTCCCTTTTAGGCATGATGCTTAAAATACTAAAATACCAATTGGCCTTTTGTTTGAAACCAATTACTGAAGGAATCCGTTAGTGTCCATCTCATCTGACATTGAAGGTTCAATCTTTACTAAAACTTTCTGACCCCGTAGCACACTTTAACAAACTTTGTTTCTTTAACTTCCATTATTAGTTTCAACATGCAGACAATTAACTAGATGGCTGTTGTTCGCTAAAAACTAGACATTGTTCAGGGCTATAACAATAGAGAGAATTGAAGAAATCCACAGCTTTTCACTGTTGTTTTTGTTATTTTGAGTACTGGACGTCTATAACGCTGGTTACTGATCGCTGAAAGTATATTAGGTCATGCAATCGGTAGTCTAACAACCGAGTAATCTGAAAAATAAACATGCGCTAACATTTCAAAAGTGCCCTACAGTGTGACAAAAGTGCCCCTATGGAACGTGGCCAAAAAGCCCCTACCGTGTGACCAAAATGCCTTGCCGTGTGACAAAAGTGCCCTATCATGTGGCAAAAGTGCCCTATGAAACGTGTTAAAAGTGCCCTATTTTACGTGGCGAAAGTGCCCTTCAATCTATCTCTTGCCCTTCAATCTCTCTCTCTCTCTCTCTCTCTCTCTCTCTCTCTCTCTCTCTCTCTCTCTCTCTCTCTCTCTCTCTCTCTATCTCTCTCTCTCTCTCTCTCTCTCTCTCTCTCTCTCTCTCTCTCTCTCTCTCTCTCTCTCTCTCTCTCTCTCTCTCTCGCACATCATTGTTTTTTTTTCTCGTTCTTGTCCTCGTTTTCGTTCACGACTTCTTATTGTCCGTTTTCACGTTCTAGCCCTCTCTGATGATATTGTTTTCTAACAGCTTGCAAGTTAACTTTTCTTATTTTTCCAAGGTTTACCGAGCTACGTCATTATAACAACTAGCCCGAGAAAAGAAAACATCGTTCAATAAATCCAAGTTTTGGACCAAGAAACGAGTCTTGCACAACAATTTTTTCGACTTTACTTCAAGTCAAAGTCATGATGAAAATTATTTACAAGCGCAGTCAGTATTTATCAGTATTTGCATCCCAGAATAGCTCTAGGTCTCTATAGGTTTTTAGGCCTTCGTTTATTGTTGGTTTAGAATTCTTTATGTAGTACTGCAACCTCAACCAGTTGTCACTCGAGTCAATGATTTCCACCTTCCCGTGAACTGTACTGAAAATATGTTCTTTCGAGTTGACCTTGACCGAATGCCCAAAGACTTCCTGCAATTGGTTGAGGCTCACTACATCAAGAAACTATGCACAATTAGTTAGCTGCCGAGCATGTTCTTTGAGCTTAATATTGAAGGAATAGAAAACGAGCGCGCGTGTTTTGTTGAGTTTTATAAAATAAACGCGCGCTATGATTGGCTGGCTTCCATGCTTCCATGTTGCATTTTTCCATACAACATGCACACGCCAGTTTTCATGCTTGAAGGGATAGAAAACGAGCGCGCGTGTTTTGTTGAGTTAGTGAAGCACGTGTGAATTTTAAGTTCACGAAAGAAGTGTTGGGAGAAACATGAGCCAAAGGCGAGTGTTTCTCTACACTTCTTGAGTGTACTTAAATTCACAAGTGCTTCACTAACTCAACAAAACGCGCTGAGCGAGTTTTCTATTCCTTTTATAAAACAAAAAAAAAACAAAACCTTGTTTCATTTCTGATCAAACACTATATTCTCCATTGTAAACATAATTTGGCGAAAAACTGCCAGGCGTAACTCGAACAGTTTTGAAAGTCAGTTGATAAGCTAAAAGACTTCAAGCACATGAATAAGTGTTTTTAAGAGCGACTCTCTGTAACGACTGGGTGAGAATGAAAAAATGTGGCACAAGTTCAAAAAATGACCTACCCTCAT
>JAOBAT010109178.1:0-14774 GCA_026413305.1 Hydrozoanthus tunicans
GGAGAAAAATATATTTGTGTATTTGGGAAATGCCTAGAGCTAAAATTAACCCTTAGGTTTTCTAGTTTAGCACTAGGTGTGTCTAGGTACATATAACCAATAACCAATAGGTTTTGTTAAGATAATCCTGGTTTAAAGTTCATTGGCTTTTGAATAACTGGCCCTAGAATGCCAACATTGTAGCAATGATCAAACTTACCAAAAACTCTCTCATCATTGATCTTTTTTATAACAAACCAAAGTCCAGCAGGAAAGGTACAAATCAGGATGTGCAGGTCAAAGAAGAAAGACACCCAAGTAGTAGGTTGATGCTCTGACACCGATGCAATGATAGGGATGTGAATCTTGGCATAGCTAAAATAATAAAGCAAAAAGATAGCATTTAAAAATCACTTAAAAATCTACAACTTATAATCAAATTTCAGTTTTATTAGATCAATTTTGCACAACTTAGCTATAAAGGTGGTTGCAGCAGACAAACAAATAGGTGTCTCTCAGTATTGACCTTGGCTAGGTTGTACATAGTGTCCTTACAGTTGAATGGGTTTACAACACATTGAGCTTGTTTTTTCTGTAATGTTTAGTTGATTTGAACATTGAACAGCTAATTGTTTGTAAACACATTTGGAACAAAACAAATAAATAAAATTGTTTACAAAATAACAAAAAACAACTGTGATGCTCATATGAAAACTTTTTGACTGACATAAAACTTTTGATTGACATGTCTGAGGTGAAACTCCTTCTGATTGGCCTTATAATGATTTTTCTTTTATTTAACATGTGTCCTTTACCTTAAACCCACTGTAATACCTCCTACCCTCAATAAAAAATGACAAAAGTTGACTAAATCTCTCAACTAGGACTGATATTTTTCATGCTCTACTGTATGTTAATTTTCATTTTTAGCATTTTGCTTTGATTTTCTCATTACAAAATGCTTTATTTTGTCTAAGTCAGTTGTTTTTAAAGAAGAATCAATTGGTGATAAACTAACTGTGGGAAAGGAAATAAGATACAAATCAAGACCTACCCTGTGTCATAGAGTGAGTAAAACCGTCCACTCCAAGGTGCAACATACCCTGCAAATAAATTTATTTAATGTTTTAGACTTTTAACTAATCTATAAATCTATCATAGACCTTGATAACTGTAATTATATTTTAAAAACTACAAATGTAGTAATAAAAGCCTTGATTATGAAGGATAGAAACATAAACCAAAGTTACAATGAGACATTTCATCAAAAATCAATTTACAAAACTATTTATAACTTAAAATACTAATAAATCATAAATTAAACCTTATAATAAAAAAAATTATCTTTTTAACAAAACTTCTCTTTAAAAATAACTCTGTTTTTGTTTTTTGAAAATTTGTTTTGACTAATTTCCCAAAAGGCTTCAAACTTTCAGGTTCCCTACAATAACCTTTGAAAGGAAGACAAACATAAAATGACAAATGTAGGATCTGAAGTTAATAACTGATACATCAAAACGAGTTAAAGGTCTGGGTAAATTGAAAAACAGTTAAAACTGATCTCTACCCTACCCTAAACTGTAACAGTAATATTGTTCATTGGTTGAAAACACTCTTGTGTAATATTACAAACATTGGTGTCACATATTTAATATTATGCTGAACATTGAGCAAATCCACCCACCAGCGTATGTGAGACCAACCACTGCGAGGAACACCAGTCCTGCCACAGCAACAATGACAAACGTCACCATGTTGCGGATGTCAGACCACGACACATGAGACTTAACAAACTCCAAAAATGCATAAGCTTGTAGAAGAGCAAACACACCTGCAGGTAAAACAGTTCATGACTGAAATTAAAACTATCATATATTATGTTGGTAATACGCTAGCTCATTTAAATATACAATTAAAATCGATTGCTACCTGATGCTGCTTTTAATTAAAGATGCAAAGTATAAATTTATCTTAAAAACTGAGCTCTCGTCTCTCTAAAGACATCATCAGAGTTATGACTATCAATGCAATTAATCTGATGATGCCAAAGAGCAGTGGAAGCTCAGTTTTCAAGAAGATTTTACATTAAACAAGAGGCTATGGGTAGCCTGCACTCGGGCCATTATTTAATTCTTTGCAATAGAACAATTAATTTACAGAGCACACAAAATCAAGTGAAGCCTTGTGCTTTTACCCTGCTAACCATTGTGCAATGGCCACGCAAAACCGCATGCCAAATTTGCAAGCCCACAATACCAACGCGACATGACAAAAAAAAAGAACGGCCTCGAATTATTTACTCTGTGCCTTACGGCCCGAGTAATTACATCTTCAAAGCAGCATCAGGAAGCAATTGCTTTTAATAGTTTATTTTTATATACCATGTAGCAAAAGGGAACCCTAGCTCATTTGGTGAGAGCACTTAATTTTCATCATTTAGCAAAACCAAAGTCCCATTGTTATATCACAAGTCTGCAGCAATACACAAACTATTAAACAACTTGCACATGAATCCACTTTCTTGTAGGTTAAGAAAAAACTGACCTGCAGCTGCCATATGTTCACTGGTTCTAATAGGCTGAAAACCAACAAATGGAACTTGCATGGACATTATTAGACCAAGTATGAAAAATGTTGTATATGCTGCAATGAAAATATGAACAAAAAAAACTTAGTTTTGTTTAAAGGAAGTTAAAACGCTTTTATCTACATAATAATTTGGTTTTGCAGAGTACTGTGCATACCAACAAATAGAAAACATTGCCTCTCATTAACTCAAATATACAACTTATCATAAAATAACATGGGTAAAATAAGAAAAATATCACTGACAAAAGAAGAATTGAATAAAAAAAGTGATTTACTTTTGCAAAAATTAAAATAATCATTCAAAACTAGTTCCATGAAAACTATTGGTTTTTACCAAATACACTGGGACTGAAAGTAAAGTTTGAACCCAAAACAATAATTCATATCCTGTAATAAAATCACCTTTTAACTTAACCACAACCCAAAGTAACATTTATTTACTAAACTGTTGTGCTCTCACTGCTTTTAACTCTTCAGTGTGTACTATACAGTAATCCAAAACATTTCAAAATTTTCGTTAAAAATTTGTTGCTTGTTTCTACTGCTTTGAGTTTTAGTAAATCTTCACTGATAAACAGGCCCATAGCCAGGAATTTTCGAGGGAGGGTGCTATCCAACAAGAAGATGGACTAAATGAATCATTAGAACAGCAAACCAAAAATTCACATACCAACAAAAAGTCTTCTAGAGAATCTTCCCATAAGAAGTAAAAAGAATACATGAAGTGGAATCAAGTTGATGATAAACACATAGCCTCCCCAGGCTGAGACCTGCAAGGCGACAACAATAACAATAATAGTAACTAATGACACTGCATAAGAAATGGACACACTCAAGTCTCATTTTTGAAATGCCTTTTCTCCAAAATTGCCTAGGATCTATTAGAACCTTGAAAATAATTGACAATATAAACAACAACACATAAAATTGACACCATCATAATAATTTCAATATAGCTTCAACAGGGATTTTGGTAGAAGCTGGCATCTGGCAGAACTCCACCCAGTGTGACTTAAAAATAATTTTGTACATGTGAAAATAGGCTACAGCCACCTGTTGATTTATTTTGACTGTCTGTTGAAATTTGTACTGAAAACTCTGCTATTAATAATGTAGTTAAGAAAGCGTTAAGGACAGAAGAAGAGGCAGCTATTGTAATAATTGATCTGGTGTCCAGTTTTAATGAATCAAGTTTAAAACACCTAGATTTTTTTCTGAAAAATTCTTACCATGTAGAAATATGATAAACTTGTACATGCTGCCCAGAAAACAGAGCCAGTCTTGATTGCCTTCACCTGTGCAACAGAAAAAGAGTTCACAAGCTAGTTGACACATATGTGTAGTTTATGAGAGTTTAGGCTTTCAAAAGAAAAACAGAAAGGTCTGACAAAAACTTTACACAAGTAATTTTCAATAAACACTCAAAATTCAGGCAATCAGGACTTCACAATGCAACAGATTAGGATGCCAGGTAAAATATCGTAGACCTGTCTACAATACTAGTGCAAAATAATGGAGTGACTTAAATGCTACGACCTTGAATCTGTTTGGAATATTAAACTTTCAATAAGTTTAAGTTAAAATAAGTTAAAATTCCAACTTTAAAGTGCTTATGAAACTGAGTTTTTTTTGCAATTTTTTGAAAGGCTAAAACATAATCAAAACTCAAATAGTGGCCAAAAAAATAAAGGTCATTTTTATGGAGACAAAGTATGAGATTTGTGTGATTACATGTGTAAGAGATTGGGTACAAATTTCTATTGTTTGTGACATGAGAGATTGTATTGATATCTCCATGCAAACAAGCCAGACCAAGCATTTGAAACAGTTTGTTGCTAATGAAATAAATTCTAATAGAAAGACCCACACAAAAGTTTCTATTCACTCTGTTCTTCCCATTGTTAGCCATATTTCTTATGTCAACTAAGAATTCATGCAAACACAGATTCTTACATCATAAACAATAGATTTGACCAGGAGAAGCATTTGCCGTGAAAATATCAAAACTTCACCATTTCTATTCGCAAAGTACTACAAAAAATCATTTGTTTTTTGACCAAAATTCTTATAATTTCATAAATTATAAATTAAAAGATAACAATTTTTTTTCATTTATTATAGGCACTTGAGATGAGTTTACAATCAGAATCTGCTTACCCAAAGAAAATAAGTAAACTGCAAAGCAAAGATTGCAACTCCTTCATTGTCATAGGAGCCGGCCACTGATCTAGAGATGTAGCCAGGCACTAATAAAGAAACAAAATTTAATAAAACACAAAGAAAAAACTTACGCACACAAAACTAAAACTAGACCCCTGTAATAGCTTTTACTCGGGCTACACTTAAGCTTGGAACCTCAGAAATGTATATGATCAATAACATGTGTTTTAAATTGTCATAGTTTGAAATGGAATTTTAAATTGCTAAATATTTTCATTCAACTTCAAGTTCACACAAGGCCTTGTTCTGTTGTTTTCAGTCTTGAAACATCTATCTGCATATGGTGCACCTCTGACCGACTCACAGGCTTACATGTTTGTCGATCTGTTGATAGACTGATAGATAGATAGATAGACAGATAGATAGATAGAAAGATAGGCTTCGCAGACATAGACTCTGCCTACCACAGGTAGCCCAAGTAATAATTAAAACATCTAAAGCTTTAGCATTCTAGCTTTGGTCCTTGTCAAGACTTAAAATTTGCAACTGTGTGGTTTTGCATCTACCAAATGAATGTTAAGCCAAAGGGGGAAGGGGGGCATACAGTACATGGGGCATTTGAGTTTTCAAAAAGAATTTTCGGTCAAAATCCCCACTGTGGTGCCCCAAAAATTGGTCAAATCAAATCAAATATCCCCACACCTTTGGAGTGTAAATTGACATAAATTGCCAAGCATTTTTTTAATTCCTTTGATGGTTTGTGAAATCCAAGGAAAATAATTAACAAATCTAGCATCTTAAGGGATAAAATGAAGTGGAATTGAACAATCTAGTGAAAACCAGATTCTAAGTGAAATTCTCGAGGGTGGGGAAGGTAATATAGGTTAAATTCCCCACAAGTCTGGGTGTCCCCCTCGGGCTTAACAATAACAGGTACATTGTGAGTACATCTACAGTACAAGAAACAGTTTAATATAAAAATGCATAGTTGTCTCAAATTTGAGCTAGTCTTTGAGAATATAATGCAAAATTCAATAACCATAATTGTTATTTATCTTGAAACTAAGATTAACTTAATATTGTTTAACTGGACCAACAAAAAATATCTTTACCAGTATGCACGTTTTAAATCAGTGACATATGGTAGGAGAAAGACAAACTATAACAGGTAATAATAGTGCACTGACGGTTTGTCTGAACTTATTCTAAGTGGGTATTGATGGATGTACTCTATACAAACCAATGGCTATGAAGCAGGCTGCAAATAGACCAGCACGGCCATTCCAAAGTTCTTTAGTCAGAAGATATGTTGCAATTGCTGTCAGTCCACTGAAAATAATTTGTGAAGCATTTGAATTGAAAGTTTATAGGTTTGACACACAAAAAATAAAATCTATTTGGCCTTGTTGTTTTTAAAATGGTCAAAAAATATTACACAATCAGATGTTTAACTGTACAGTGTGACACACAGTAAGGACTTACAAGCATTGATAATTGTGACCTCTCATAGGAAAACATACTTAACAGCTTTTCTGTTCCAGAGACTTATCTGTTTTTACCTGTTGTCAACCAATTAGCAACTGTTATCAACCCATGAGCATTCTGTTGTCGAGCTATGAGCAACTCATTGGTAACCACCAATTTTATTCCATTCTATCAACATAATTTCAGCCCAAACTTCCCAAGTTTTCTGTTATTATAACCCCCAAGCTTTCCGTAGTTAATTCCATTGTCAAACCTGTGAGCATTCAGTTTGTAAGCCACGAGCAACCCCTTGGTAAGCCACGAGCAACCAGTTATCAACCCATGAAAAGAAAACTGAAAGGGAAAGTCGTTAAGTATGTTTTCCTGTGAGAGGTAACAGTTATACAAAAAAATATATACTCCTTGACGACAATTTACTCAAAAAGTTAGCTCTCATCCTGAGATGGATTAATACTTTCACTATTGAATACTCAGGATCCATTTTCTAATGAGAAAATTAAGGAGCTATTCATACTTTCAAAATTGCAATCACAACTTGTTAGTGCAGTACAAGCTATTTAAAGCAGACATGATGCACTAAAATAATGGTTCATCATTATCATCAATCTTTTGGCATTCTAGAACAAGTTTCAACATAAATCAAAATTGCTACAACCCCGAAGATACTATCTTTAATATCATTTCCAAGGGCACTGCAGAAAATCTCTGTGTATAATTAATCAGATTACAACAGAGAACGTTGAGCTGCTGTCACTCATTAGTAAACTTGTGAAACAACTTTGCGCTCATACCCTAGTTTGTCTCACCTAAACAAGGGGGCTAGGAAAACACAGATGTCTCGTATATGCACTGTGATGTTCAACGTATTAAGAACCCAATGGATTGAAGCTGATGTCAACATCAAACCTGGGTATACCTGAAACAGCAAGCAAAACAAAGAGCTATTAAGCAAAAAGATACCATAAATTATTAAAGTTGATACTTCAAAACAGATTTGTATCTTGTGAACGGAAATGTTTCACCAAAGTTCAAAGCATTAAGCATTAATAAATCAAAAAGAAAAAAAGTTTTCACGAGTACGATTGCTCTGAATGATTCCCTAACTTGTCTACAAATGTAAAAAAAAGTCAGGAAAACAAGGCAAAAAAAGTATAGGATAAAGTAAAAAAAATAGTGACATCTGAATAACAAAGTGGATAGTACCAGAATGAAGCAGCCGAAAAAATATATTTACTTTTGGTTTTCGATAATTCTAAAACATTAATATTTCTATGTTGACATGAATTTTTCTGGGCATTGCAGATACAAGAACAATGGGGTGCTACAACATTCTATTCACTGTTCTTCAAACAAGTATAAAGCATTGAATCAGAAATAAGGTAAATCTAGATGATTGACAAACTTTCACTTACTGTTCCACCAACAATTCTTCCCAGTGGGTACCATGCTCTTTCATCGAACCAATTCAGAAAGTTGTAGAAGCCATGAGTGACTAGATGGTGAGTTGATCTGTAGTTAAACCTAAATTCAGAAAGTTGTAGAAATCATGTGTGAATAGATGGATAGTTGATCTGTAGTTAAACCTAAATTCAGAAAGTTGTAGAGCCCATGAGTGACTTGATAGTGAGTTGATGACACTGTAGTTAAACCTAAATTCAGAAAGTTGTAGAACCCATAAGTGAATTGATGTCGAGTTGGTCTGTAGTGAAACCTAAATTCAAAAAGTTACAGAACCCATGAGTGACTTGATGGTGAGTTGATGAGACTGTAGTTACACATAAATTTAGAAAGTTGTAGAACCCATGAGTAACTTGATGGTGAGCTGGCGAGACTGTAGTTATTAAACCTAATGTCAGAAAAATGTAGAACACATGAGTGACTTGATGGTGAGTTGATGATACTATAGTTAAACCTAAATTCAAAAAGTTGTAGAAGTCTTGAGTAACTAGATGGTGAGTTTATCTATAGTATCTGATTTTAGTTATGCTATCCTTGGTTTAAACTTAATTTTATACACCACATTCATTTTTGCCATGACATTTTGAACAATGTATTATGCTAATAGATACATTTTCTAAAATTTAATATATTGGGCACTGAAATATCTAAACAATCAAGCACCTGATACTGCTCAACATCCACCACATTGTTGCATCTAGCAATGGTTACTGGATGTTGTTTGATTTGGTTTTTTAAAAGTTGTGTTTACATGATATTGCATCAAGATCCATTCCTGTACAAGTTCTTTCCTGGTTCATACATATCACTGCATTTGTTTACATGATACTTTAAAAGTTTTCATACCCAAATGGCTTGACCCGGTATGAACTCATCGCAGTTCACCCACCAAATCAAAAATTTCACTCCAGAATGAATCTTGATCTGGTATTATCTAAACACCACCTAACTCTCTCTCTCTATATGTGTGTATTAATTGCTGTGGAATGGTAACACACATCTGTGATTACCTTTATAAATTTGAACTTTTACAAATCAAAAACTGGATCACAAGGTCATCATTTCAAACTTAAAGTCTAAAGGCTGATGAAAAGGCTGATATAAAAGGGGCATCTTTTTAGTTTCATAAATTAAAGGCTATTATTAAAAAGGTTATATAAAATGATAAAGGCTAAAATACAAGTTTTTAAACTCACGAACGTTTTTGACTAAAAAACGTTTGAGAGTTTAAAAGCTTATATTTTAGCCTTTATCATTTTATATTTAAGGCTATTGTTTTTCACTTGATATAGCTGGGCCAAGACAAAAAGTAACAATTCCATTCACAGTTAAAACTCTTTTTGTGTGACTGTGTTGCTTCAGTATTAATTTTCATGCCATAAAGTAATAAAGCAATGTGTGCTCTGAGAAAAACTACAAAAATATCCAATAAACAAGTCAGATATTGAATTGGGCCAGATTTTACATGTGCTGTTCTCTGGTTGTATTTGAAAGTCTTTGTTTTGCCGACACAAATGGCTCGCACTTTCAAACAAGTCGTAAAAGCGGAAAATACAGTTTCAGTTTCTTTTCTGTTGTTCTGAATGAACATCTAAACATCTGTTGATTATATGCGAAAGTCCACATTCTTCTTTGCACCTGCAATGCTGCATCCATCTTTTTTCGTAACAATACGAAGGTAATCCTTTCAAACCTTCCCAATAGATCAATTTTGCTTCTGCACGAAAATCCCACAACGAAACAAATTACAAGTGATTTAATTTGGCATTGCTGATTGCGTTAAAGGAAGTTGACAGGACTACAAAAATCAACTGTTAATAAAGTTTCCGCGACGAGACACAGTGACAAGTCAGACAAAACATCGGGGTTGACTTACTTCCTTGAATACGAAACTAATTATGATAAAAAACGGGAGAAATTGAAAACCTCTTTATCACAGGTATAAAATAGTATAACATAGCTGGGTCTTAAAAACTGATAATCGTAAAATTTTGACTAATTAAAGCGGCGAAAGATTACTGCAAGTTTCATGAAGCTTTGCTGAACTCGACATCGAACTTTGAATATGCAAACACCCACACTCTAAATAAGGAATATGAAAGAATTAGGACTTTAAACAGATCTAGATCAAGGAAAAACGCCAATGTTTCACAGTACTCATAGGCCATAAGCTTCTAAAACACTCTGAAAATACCATTTTAATGAAAGTTAAGAATTCTTACCAAGGATCGAATTCGTGAATGATACTTTCGAAGCGGATCACTGCAAAAAGACGGCTAGCAAACCCAACCAACCACGCCAGGGACAATATAGTGAATGTAAGCAAGGACTGAAGGCCAATCGTCTGTGATTTCACATCATCAGATTGCAGCTTTTCTACTTTCTGTTCGTCGTCCCCCTTGCGTTCCTCGACCTCCATTTTGTAAAGTGCACAGCAACCCAGCGCTACTGGAACACGTTGTCTGATCAATTAACCAATCACAAGATAACAGCAAGTTAGTACTCAGGCTTCTCAGCAACTCCACGTGCTCCTGGTACGAAACAGGGCTAATCCCCCTTGAAAGGGCTACTCAATCAAATATTGTATATTTCCTCATTACTGGGGATACCTGTTAACCCAGATATTGACTAGAAGTTTCTAAAAGAGAGTGAAGTGCTGCGAGCAGGAGTTGCTTGCTTTATTCTGCTTAGAGATTTCCTAAGTCGCAAGCTCAAGCCGACAAAACTGATAAAAAAGGATAACCGAAGCCAAGGAGGGGTGGAGTAACTGTTACACTCAAACACGAAGTTCCTTTTTCTTTTTCTAAAAAATGGATTTTTGATGAACAGCAAGGATAGTTTAACAACGTGCTTTGCTTCAAACCTATTGGAGACAACAAATTTATCACTAATATAGCCTGCGAAGCAGTCGGGCTTTTAAAATTGGCCGTGCGCAAAAGAAAAGAGCCTGGCGCGAGACACGGAACGGCCTTCGGCCTCGTTTTGCTCGGCGTTCCGAGGTAAACGGAACGTTGACAGAGTGACTTTCGGGTTGGGGAAAACAACAAAAGTAGGGAAGCAACTAGTGTTAGAAATTTTATAACTAGCTATAAATTGTTAGCGCTGACCTTATAAAGGGTAGGCGATGCAGTGAGGTTTATTACAGTGCTGACGTAGTAATAGAGGACAAATTTACTTCAAAAAAATAAAAAGCCTGGTTGGTCATAATCACTCCGCAGTGCAGGCTTCCCAAGTAATAACAACAATAGTAGTAGTAATGATAATAATTCTTTTTCTCTTCATTTTAATAGTAATACGCTAAAAACGGCATCGTATTCCTACAGTAAAAACTATCATTCTTGTTCAAACTAAGTTCAACTTGTACCTTAATACTCCCAACTTGAGTACGCAAATTTCGGCCTACATGCCAACAATTGCTTGAATAAAAATAAAACATCAAACCACTAGGAATAATGGCATTGAAATAAAAAGGAAAGAGAAAAATATAAATAATATTGATAATAATAACAATAATGATAATAATATAAATAATCAACTTTATTATACACAGGATGATTAAAAAAGCTGCCACTTATTTACATTGAAGCTGTGTGTGAAATAACTTAAGATAAAGTACTCAAATGCAGCATTCAAAGAAGAGCCACAAATTTTCGACAAGACTAAACTATTCAATTCACGTCAGATTTACCTGTGCGAGCGGCTTGATTGTGTAACGGAGGACTGGGTCAAGAACATTTTAGAATTATAGGTGTGCCAGAGAGATAAAGAGAGTGTCAACTCAATGAGTGGAAGAATGTAAAGTTGTCTTTGGTAATCTTTTAAAGTGCCTATCAAGCTTATTTTTTAAGTTCCAGATGAAAAGTAGAACCCTTTGATAATAGTTATTCTCGGAAATAAAACATTTTCTCGCCGTTCCTGACGTAGCAGAAGGCATCAGTGACGTATAGCGCGAGGCATGAAGCAGAGATAATCTTTCGTATCCCAAAAAATTCAATTCTGGCTACAATAGTCACATTGTTTTAACTTTAATCAATGAACTATTTCCTTGAAAATGATTGAAATAAAAACATTTTAAAGACGTTTTTAACAGAAATAAATATTCTTAAACGAAAACCACATAGCTCACAGCTGCTACGTCACAGGTTACCAGTCCCCGGCCTGCTTTGTCAAAATTTACATTCCGATCATTTTTTGATTAAAAACCATACTTACTTTGAGTTCACAAGTGACGACAGTTTTAATCTAAAAAGTAAAAACATTAAGTTAACTTTTTACTGTTGTTATTTCAAAATGGGAACTCACGTTCGGCTGTTTATATATCATAGTTTATAAAAATGCTTTTACTCCTGCCCTACTCTGTTTATTGTTTTTTCTTTCCTTCTATTTTCCTTTCAAAAATTCCTGACCATTGTCAACCAATAACCTACCATGATTTAACTTGCCTGTTGTCTTAAATCTGCGTATTTCGCTGTTAAGCATATTTAATCGAAATTACATTAATTGCCACAAAGGGCAAACTGGTTAATGAAAACATTGGTACGAGACTAAAATTCCAACGTGCAAATGTGGATCAACGGACGTAATCAGTATGCAGGACATTTTAAAACCTTCCAGCTTTTTTTGCCGTCACTGAAAATTGTGAATCACCTAAAGTAAAAGGTAAGAATCGTGTTTAAAGAACAGAAAACACCACATCGTTGTTTGGTTGTTCCGATCGAGTGAGAGTTTGGAGCGTGAAGATGAACTTGCCTTGATGACCTTTAATTTTTGTAGTTTATCAAGAGTCACTTCAACAAATGTTACAGATTGCGCTGGCATGAACTCGTGTTAGCTGGTTTGGGTACGTATAATGTGTTTCCCACATCTAGAAACTACTTGAATTAGGATTAAGCGGAATGAAATTGAATCAATCAAAAGAGACTTGATCAAAGAAGATGAAACGTGATGAAAAGAGAAACGTGTTTAGTGTTGAACCCGGTTGAGGTCGACTTCCTTATATATTATTTGGTCAATTACCGCTTTTATTTGTCCAGCTTACCGCTACTTCTGAACGTTTTTGTTTTTGTAAATTTTCTCAGGAAGTTTAAAACATATTGAGGTTCGTGGCATCTAAATTAGGCCGGCTTTCTTGAAACTTTAAGATTAACTTAAGTAATGAAACGTTGCAGTTGTACAGGTGCTTTTTACTACGATGGACTCAGTTTTAAGATTTAAAAATCAGTAAATTGTCCGATTATACAAGCTTAAGTGACTTGACGAGTCTCTGTAGATTTTATTATTCAGATTGAAGAAAGTATTCATGAGTAATGCTTGATTGAACTTTTAAAAACCTTTTCAACAACAATGACTATTGATTGCATGAATTATTTCTAAAACAGTAGCTCAAATATTGTGAATAAACTGGGAAAAGGTCTGTTTAACACGTAAAAAATAAAAAGTAAGGAGGAAAATACACTCGACGAAATTTTGTTTCTTTGGTTTGGCACTTTCTGGTCTTCAGTGACTCACTACCCAAAGCTCTCTGTCCAAGCGCACTTGACTTCAATGCAAACCGGATGGTGGCCCAGGAACAAGCGCTACTGCGGTACCTCTGACTGAGTCAACGCCTCTTTGCTCTGGGCTTGACGACGCCTCTAGCTATAGTTGCATGTGTGACGCATGTACAAGCTAGTTGTGCCCTCTCCCATTCTTTTGACTGGGGTGTCTCCTCCCAAATAGACAAGTCTTGTACCATTTGCTTACGCCTCTTGGCCTTTCATGTATCCCTGTGCCTCTGGTCTCGGCCCACCACTAGCCTCT
The DNA here is from genome assembly GCA_026413305.1 of Hydrozoanthus tunicans. Taxonomy (NCBI): domain Eukaryota; kingdom Metazoa; phylum Cnidaria; class Anthozoa; order Zoantharia; family Hydrozoanthidae; genus Hydrozoanthus; species Hydrozoanthus tunicans. Next base: position 13,471 of record JAOBAT010109178.1, read on the forward strand.
TGGAGTCTTAGACCGTTGTTCTTTGGACTTACGTCGCTTGGGTGTGGCCCAAAGACCAGCTGAATTCTTAAGATTTTTTTATTCTTTTTTTATCTTCGAAAATGATTTTTGCCATAGTTCTTAGGGGTGCTGGGTTTATGTTAACTTATATGCTGTATTAAAGCTCGGCAAAGGGACTGGAGGTGTTTTTCTCGGGAGTTGTGATGCGGCTTTAATTTGTTGGTTAATGTTCAGATTTGCCACGCTAACTTTTCCTTTCACCATGCAGACTGCAATCGTTACACCAAGAACCATTCAGACTTGCTACATAAAGTCAGTTAAAGTTTTGATTCATTACATACGTACTATTTGTATACATATATATGTATATTTAATATCATAATAATATCAAGTTTACATAGTAAAGGTTATATACCTCTTAGGCCAGGACAGTTAAAGGCTGTTACTATTGATATAGTATGATATTACCGCAGATATTACCGTGTATCTATCACCAAATTGTATACCTGGCTCTCTTGTCGCACCGATTTATGACATATTTCCGAGTGTCTACATACAAAAAACTTTAAAATATTTTAGATATTCTTGACGTTTGTTTAAAAATTTACTAGTACTGTGTCTTCTTAGACAAAATATATTGTGGTAGCTCTTTTCATGCACATTGTTTTTGGTTACTAGGACAACGGAAAGTGCACCGGAAGAGACTACACAAGGATCAACTATTGAGGTTTGCTGGTGATCACCCCGAACTTCACTCACGTAGAACAGAACGATGAATAAAAATAAATGTTTGACGCGTTGTTTGTTTGATGAGTCTAAAGAAAAAAAAACAAAATTTTATTAGTAAAAATTGTCATGGCTATAATCGTTAAAAAGCAGGTTTTCCAAAAAGGGTTTTTACTTTGTTTGATTGTAGAGTTCGGGGAGCTCTTGGATAAGAACTTTGGTGGGTACTTTTGGTTGAATTGGAGGGCCAACAGGCATATTAGAATGTGCATCTAAGTGTCAACAGGTATGCGTACATGGGGTGGGTGGGATTTGAGCCAACAAGCTCATATGGGTGATAATGTGGCCAACAGGCACATTGGGTGGGTGGGGTTAGGGTCAACAGGCACACTGCATGGCTTGGGCGAGGGCCAACAGGCACATTGGATGGATGGGGCTGGGATCAACAGGCACATTGCATGGGTTGGGTGAGGGCCAACAGGCACATTGCATGGGTTGGGTTGGGATCAACAGGCACATTGCATGGGTGGGGTGGGGCCAATAGGCACATTGCATGGGTGGGGTGGGGGCCATCAGGC
>JAOBAT010109189.1:0-37970 GCA_026413305.1 Hydrozoanthus tunicans
CCCCCCCACTTGAAAAAGTTATTTGCTTTCAATGATGGCACAGCAGGGGCAGATACAGGATTTCAAAAAGGGGGACTGATTTATAACATGGTTTCGAGTGTTGAGTGCCTTTCATCCTACAGCATTTTGCACATATTTGTTGCACATCAATAACAGTTTTTCGTCGGCCCTAAAGTTGTTGATTTATCTATAACCTTGCAAATGTTATCTGTTTTGTCAACCCTCAGTGACAAACTATTGATAAATGGCTAGTCACTATCTTTTGTTTTATTTTTTTTTTCAGTAGTGTAAAAGAAGGGGTGGAAATTGACCCAATCCACCCCCTTGTATCCACCCCTGCACAGTGGCCCAGCAGTTAACATGTTTTGACTCAAAATCCAAGGGTTGTAAGTGTAAACCCCAGCTTAACTACAATTATACTATTAATATTTGTGCCCTGAAAGTGCTACTAAAGGAATCGGGCTGAGTTTGGAAAGCTATTCTACAGAACAAAAAAATTGATATTGCTGAAAAAATTTTTCGAATCGGATAAAACGCGACTTTTTACAGAGGTTTGAATATCACTAAACTGGCCTCCTTCTTGATTCACCATTTTCGACTGCTCGCATTAGTCCTCTCACGGCCAAGACCCAAGTTTGTGCCAAACAATCTCCATATTTGGAGCTCTGCAGGGGAGCAAGATTCAAAACATATTCAGTTCTTTCACGAGTGTTGTTACTGAAAAATACCTCATCTCATAACATGGGAAATGAATTTGTACATGGTTAGTTTGTAGGAACCAAAAATAAGCATCAGACTAATGAGCCATTTTGGCTAAAGAAAAGAATTTTTAATGTATATTTTACTACGGCTGAGAGGGTTGAACAAAATTTTTTTTCCATAGCTACCCAATGGCAATCTGTAATCTGGCTGATCTTGAGGAGATTAACCCATCACCTGACAAGCCATCAGCCGAGCAATTGTTTGAAGAAGCCATATCAGTTGCCAAGACAACCTTCGCTGATCAGCATGTTTATCCTTACACATATTTGGGTGGGTACTATTACAGGCAAAAGAAGTTTCTTATGGCCTCGCAGTGCTGGGTAAATGCAGCCTATGTTGCTGGAAAGTAAGTACATATGTTTTTAGTATTTACCAATTGAAAGCAACCAATATCCATTCTTGCGCATTCTGATTGGCTCCCGTATCTTGCAATATCCATGACTGTTGGTTGATTTTGAGGCGGTAGTCAAAATGGTGTCACAATACCTGTTAGTTATAGATGAGGAAATGATTGCTTTAAATGAAGAGCCATTCCAGAAAACATGAAGAGGACAACAAGGTTTGGCTTTTTGGTTTTAGTGGTTAGGAAAAAATGTTTTCTGCTTAAAATCCACAACATTTATGTTCTTCAAAAAACCCTTTCTTTGAAAAAAAAAGTGCATTTTATCCTTATCTTCTGGTATAAATACTAAAACTACTATCCCCCTCAGGGTTTCAAGCTCTAGATATAATGTATCTACCCCCATTCACCTCTCCTTCAGGGGATAGTTGTTAAATGGCCTTACTAGATAAGTTTACATGTAAATTTCATTATTCCCAGAGTTTTCCCTGTAGAGTGGTACAGCAGCATTGCACTGCTCTGTTCTTAATCCTGAATTCTGCTCTGCTCTTTTCTTCAAAAAAAAATAAGACAGACAGAAACTTTCTCAAGAAACAAATTGAAACAGGGTTTTCATCTGATTGAACAAAACTTGATGAAATTTTGTATCCTGTAGTCAAATTCTACGACGACACCAGTATCAGCAAGAATAAATTCTGTAACAAGGGATGAGAAGTTATAGTAAATGTTTTGAAGATATTATTTTCTATGGGCTAGTACCTCTGTTCTGGGGGGAACTCTTGTTCCTGAAAAGGAAAAAGTGGTCGTATACTTATAAGTTTAATTTTATTTATTTATTTACTCAACTTTAATTATACAGATCTTTATAAAAAGAAGTAAAAATAACTAACAAACTTAATACATAACTAACTAACTAACTAACTAAGACTAATAAAAAACCCTTTAAGATCTGAATAATTAGGTCAGTTTATACAGAATACAATGATTCCTTATAAAAATAAACTGCCTCATTGTAGCTTAATTGTCTTAGCAACAACTTGTTAATTAATTATAAAAAACTATGCTTATTAACATTAAATTTATTAAAGTAAAAATTGTAAATATTACTCTTAAATGTTGCGAGATGTTCAGTTGTTCGGATGTCAAGTGGTAGGCAATTCCACAAATCTACAATACGATTAAAAAACGAAAACTTGAAAACAGTTTTAAAGAGACCTTTCACCAACGTAGCTTCACTATCCCTGATGTTGTACTTTGGTTTCTTAAAATTGATGTATGAAGAAATATCAAAATCTCAGGCATTTGAAAAAAAAACAAAGATCCAACATTTCTCTTCTCTCTCTACTTGTATGAGTTGTAAGTGATTACCAAAGTAAGTCAAAATGCTACATATTTTAATTACTGTGATGAAATTAAAAACTGTTGAGGGATCGGTTTGAAACCTTGTTCCCTGAGTTGACGGGATAAGCTATGGAGTGCTTAAGGCAATTTCACCCATATTTCTGCGACTGTTAACAACTGCACCATTTCAGACTTTGCTAGAGGTTGTTATAGTAACTAACAAAAGTAATTTCTCATTAACAAAACCCTCTTTCTTTGCAGATACAATTACACCAAGGAAGATGAAGAAATGTACAAGGATATATACGAGGTAGCTACTGATTACATTCCAAATATTCTGAAACAAGCATCCTCTAGTCAGACTGGTACTGTTGGCTCAAATACGGCACACTCGATTCTACAAGATTCACAGTTCTTTGCTAATGTTCTCATGTTTTATGATGGTGTTTGTCTCTGGGAAGAGGGCAGCCAAACCCCTGTTTTACACGCGGAGTGGGCAAAGAAATTAGTTCAGTCGGTCTCTAAGTTCTCAGGTGACTGTAGAAACGCTTTACGGGAGGACAGTGGTCAAAATATGGATACTGCAGTTGAAACAGAGGGCAGTAGTCTCCTTCTGTTAGGAAATTCGTCAGAAAGCGTAAGAAACAATGAAAAAACGAAGTTTTCACTTCGAAGTGCCAAAATGAAGGGAATGAGGAGTTTGCTTACCACAGAGCACAAGCTGAATACAAGCGCCATCAAGTTGCAGTTGACGGCACATTCGCAGGTTAGCGTCCCAAAAAGCCGAAGGCGTTCATCGTTCAAAACAGACGACTATTTGTACGACTATGAAGCTGAGATCGAGGCAGAGGAGCAGGAAGACGAAAGGAAGAGTAGACAACCCAAGCGACCCAGAAATAACGATGATGATTTCTTTGTATAAAAAAGTAAGGCGTCTTTTATATGTTAGCAACAATATGTGACAGGTTTTCGTGCATTAAACAGCTAGACGTGCTTTAGTTTAGAAAGAGAAAAAACAAGCGCAAGGTGCATTGCTGACACGGCTGTCGTTGTACCTTCGCGCGGGAAAAATTGGCGCCAAAACCTGTGTCAATGTGTTTTGCCTTGATTCTAAATCAATTTATTTTAAACAATAATAGAGACTTTTTTAGGAAAAAAACTGCTACGTACGTTTGCGATTAAGTGCAAAGACTTACAATAATCAACTTAAAGATAATAATGACAAATAGAAAGTTTTCGTGGTACGAAATTTTGGAGTGCTGATGCTTTGTGAGGGTACACCTCATAAGAGCAAATGCTCAGTAATTCTTGCGAATGGTGAACCCTCGAAAAGTTCGCACTTCAAAGCTCCTTACGACGAAGATTTTTAACAAATAACGACATATCGCGGAAGTGTTATCAAAAAAATATATATCTCAGTGTTTTTCAGCGTTCAGTCCTTGCATATCTAGGCCCGCCATTCTTACTTTAGACTGTGGAGAATACTAGTTCAACTGGGTCTGCAAACAACAAATATGCAAAAGATGTCGACTTGTGTACATTTACCCATAACTCCTAGCGCATTTTTCTAAACATCTAAAATCGCACATAAAAACACATAGTGCGAATCTGTGAACCTCAAGTGTTGTTAGTACAAATAAGAGTTTTACCAAAATTAATGTCCATTTTAGCGGTATAAGGCTTGCAATGCATTATGGTAAAATTGTACAACCGCCATCTTTCTTGGATTGGTCAACTGCTCATCCAACTGTGGAACTGTTGCCTGTCCTTCTTGTGTGAAACAATTTGCATATTGTCTTACCGAAGGGTAATACATTACTTTAATCGCTTTGGTTTTAGTTCTTTTCAAAGTGATTGGTTCGCCATTTCGGAAGCCTGCCCGGCTAAACAATGATCGAATCACACTCCTGACATTCTCGAAATGTAAATAGTTTTTGCCAATTTTAGAAAAACTCAAGTGTATTACTTACTTTTCCTCTTTTATGGGTCCTTTCTACTCATCAGTACAACACCAAATAAGAAATTGTGACGTTACATGGTTTGAAAGGACTCCAAGCAAAACTACTGAAATTTTTGCTCAAACTCTAGGCCATCAGCCATGCAAACTTCGCCACGATCATGTGATTTTGAACGGGAAGTGAGATTAATCTTCTGGCTTTTAAATCATGTGACGTAACACATAATTAATGAGCTAAGAAGTTTCCGCAGCTTTAGCGCTAAAATAGACTTTTATCTTTTCTTAAACTCTCGGCAAAATTTATTTTTAAAACCGGTTACAAGAGTCCCAGCGGAAATTATACTTGTCAAACTTCAATTTTAGACATTTTAAACTAGTTTGAGGATTTCGCTTCAGTAGCACTTTCAATTTTATGTATATATATTTTTAACTTATTTTATTAGTGATCAAAAACACTGCTCATTTACAGTGCGACTGTAGATTACACATGAGAGTTTAACCATTAAAAAGGTTACAAGTTTCTTTGCTCACTTAGTTTTAGTAAAAGGTAGTCGGAAAAGAAGCCATTAAGCACACATTATCTTCCAGTGTATTTGGCAGTGTATCATATATATCTTAATTTTGCGTTAGATATTTGTTATAAATTATTGTATGAGGATCAAGGAGTCAAGTTAGACTTAAGACTTGACCAATTAAAATACGAAAAGTTAAAGGAATCCTTCTTGGTCTCAAATAAAAGTTTTGCTAAGTCTGTGTCAATAGCAGAAGTTCGAAAATTGATAATTTTGTGAAGAAATCTACCACCAGGCAATTATTTCTCGTGCGCCGCCATTTTGAAACGTGACGTGTTATAGTTGCAGTGCCAAAGCCCCTCTCGTTCATTACAAAATTTTATTCATCGAGAGTGGAAACAGGTCACATTTAATAGAATAGTCCACACAAGTGAAATGCATAAGTGGCCCAAAAACATTTTATTCTTAATAACTAGATCGTTACCTCGGCGATTTTAATATAAGGTTAAATTATAGTTGTTTGTTCTCTGTAATCTTTTAAAATTCTTCTCGAAAAAATGCTTCGGGACTAGCTTTGCGAACGTTTTCCAATTTTAAACGTACTAACTATAGACTATTACATATATCGAACATGCCTTTCAGGGTAACCAAAATGAATAATCGTTTTAGAGGTTTTCAATGAATAGTGCGAGAGTTTTGAAGAAATACCCGATTCTTGTATAAACGACATCATGTGCAGTTTACATGAAGCTTGTTTTGACAAGCAGCAAATAAAGCATTAAGTATATTATAGTGTATGCTATGTATCTGAGAAAAAAGAGTTGTTTTGTGCTAGTTAGATTATAGATTACATAATATTGTGAATAAAGCGCTTTAAAGATTAGCATCCATGTTGTCTTGTGCTTCGAACGTTGATACACTATCAAGCGGTAGACAGAAGGAGTTCACCCTAAAAAACCTCATGTACTCACTCGTGCCCATGGCCTCTAGTAGGGCTTGGGCCGACAACCTTCTTCCTCTCCTCCACTTCAATCCTCCCTGTACTGGCTGGTGCTTCAAAGTTGTGCCCAGTCCATTAAGCAGCCCTCATCCCATCTCCAGGTGTTTTTTGGTCTTCCTCGTTTTCTGTTATGCCCCTTGAACTCACGCCTGCGCAATTGTTTGTTGTGTGTTGCTTCCTTCTAGATTTTGGGTTTCACTGAACTTTTCGTCGAGGGTTTTCTGAACAGGTTGAAATTAAAAGTTGGTGGGAAAATTTGCTTTTTCAATCGAACACGCTGAAAAGATAACCCAAAACGGGGATCTCAACAGTGTAGTTTAAGTATTAAATAATAATATATTCTTATACACCCGGTATATACTGGTTACGCCCTCTCAAGACAATAGTTAACGCAAAGCTTTCGACCTCGACCCAGAAGCCTTATCAATGCTAACTGAGTTCTAGTGAAAAGTCTGGCTTTATCAAACTCGTTTAAGTATTAAATAATAACATTCTTATACACCCGGTATATATTTGGTGAAGCCGTCCCAAGACAATTCTTCGTTTTCGCTTGACGTCGCAGCTAATTATGCAAAAGCGAAAAACCGGAAGTCGGCCATGTTGGAGGATATACGAGCGCACGTGGGCGCATTTTACATTGAGCATAAGAAGCTGTTAGGCTCAATAAATTCTCTTTGTATCTTCGCGATGCCCACTCGTGTTGTAATTGGTTAACTGTTAGTTAACGCAAAGCTTTCGACCTCCACCCAGAAGCCTTTATCAATGTTAACTGAGTTCTAGTGAAAAGTCTGGTTTTATCAAACTCGTTTAGCCTTGGTAAAGGCTTCTGGTTGGAGGCCGGAAGCTTTAAACAGGGACGCGGAACTAGGGGCTGATCTGGGTGGACTACAGTCCCACCAAAAATTTTTGCGGAGAATATATAATAAACAGACTTAAGTAATAGCGATTTATTCAGCAGCAGTATTTTCTTTTGACGGAACGGAGTGTTAAAAATGTAACTATATCCGTTGGAAAAGTGAAAAATTTGACAAATTTTTTTTTGGATTGATAGACAAAACAACACAGTTCCGGCGATCTTCGCGAGCTTAGGCCCAATAGTGCCAAACAAACTCTGTGGTCCCTGTTAAGTCAACTTTTTAATTAATGTTGACATATAAAAAATATATAATTGCCCTATATGAAATATATAAGAGCATTGGAGACCCGCTGTCGCGGTAGCTAGCGTGACTGCCCGCAAATTAATTCTGAGTTCAAGTATTTTACCTATGGTATCTATTTGTTCTGACACTATAGATACGCCTAGTCGACGACTTTGTAAGCCGGTGTTATTGGCATTTTGAAATTATAATTTCTTAAAGTGAAAATGATTTTTTTTTAGGTCTAATCGCATTACACTTGACATCTAGCAAAAAATTTAAGTGTATGTACAATGTTTATGGAACTTATTTATTTGAAAGGATTTCAAAAAAGAAGAAAAATGTCACTTATTGCATCAACCTCGTACCTAGGCTCATTTCACTTCCCGTAAAGTAAAAAAATGAGCCTGGGTACGAGTACTTGTTGCATTACAAACTTGATCGTGATGTAATAGGGGGAACTCACATGTGGAAACCGAAAGCTCACAAAACAACAATTGTTCTTGAATTACACGACCAATGATCCCGAAACTTTGCACAAAAATGTTTAGTTATAACAAAAAACAAACACACAGTATATATAAAAATAGCTGTTGTGATGCAAAATATCCCCTTGGGTTCCCCTACTTCAGTAATTCATATATTTCAAAAATCTTAAACCTCAGCAGCCAAAAGAGTTTCTCCTTTGAAATAAGTCACATTTTTCTTCACTTTTAAAATCCTTAAAGTTCGATAAACATGATATATACATTTTAAGCACCTAAACATTATCATGTCATAGCGCTAAACTCGTGCCCGGCCCAAATCACGAGATAACTTTGTACTGAAATATTTCGTGTTAAGGCCGTGTAAAACAAAAGTTTTTGAAAAAATTTAAAAAAAGGAAAAATTTGTTGAATCTGATGTTAATACACTCATACACACTGGACCACCAAATATTAGAAATAATTCGCTAAAGTATTCGAAATATCCGTGAAACATAGAATATAATATTGAAATAAAATCCAAAACTGCGTGCAGTATTAATTGTTTAACTTTAAGTGCCTCTAATTTTCCAGCTATTTTTGAAGGTCAGATGAAAACTATGATCCTAGATTAAATGTTCAACTACGATCGTAAATACTGCAGCTTCCTGTTCAAGCTGGTTTTTAGTTTTAACTAAGGGTTTTTAAAATTTTATTTCAGTTAATTTCACAGTCCCCGGCACAGCGTAAAATTCCAGCTTGTTTACCATTACGTCATTCCACAAAAATACACTGCAGACGAGACCCAGGCTGCTACATCCGTACCAGTCGCGGGAGACTGGATTAGAGATCAGGCAAGCGCACTTTTCAAAATGGCGGCCGACGTTGGCATTCCCGTTGGATTGCACTGCCGCTGATCTGTATGTAATCCTGAAATGGAAAAAAAAGTACTGCAGTTCAGATCTCATTTTTAAAGTTGTAAACTTCAGGAGATATTCTATAGTTTGGATTCTTGTTCAGAACGGGGATCGTTGTAGAATTAGCGCAAATGGATAGAAGAGAGTTGTCATTTTGGAGAACACGGCACGATGTTGACCTAATCGAAAGATGTCTGGAAACCCACGATCCTGTCGTTATATGCGTTGCCAAGTCAATTTCAAAAACGTACATATCAATAAAGATCGTTGAAGAGGTTTCAAGAAGGGAAAATGAGAGAAAATTGATTTTGTTTGTGGTACAAGAAGAATCAGGTGAGTTTAGCTTCGGCTTTCTAAGGATTTTCCTGGCGTAACTAATTGATAAAACTGGTGATTGATAAATATTGATAGCAATTAGTTAAGTGATTATCAATTATTAACAGCAACTGATAGTAACTGATATCAAGAACTTCAGTGAGTGCAATTGTTAATAGTTGCTAAACACGTGATATGAATAATCATAAGAAAAATGATAATAATTGACAAACAATAAATAAAAACTGATGTTTTTATAAAAATTGAAAACAGCTATGGCTTAGTTCAAGTTTGAACCTCTTTTCTAACTCAGACCTTACGGTTTTACTTTTGTGTTTTTTTGTAGTTAGAAAACCGAGAAAATCCATGCGCTTGTAATAATAATAATAATAATAATAATAACCATTTATATAGCGCCTTTCTCCTAAAGACCCAAAGTGCTTTACAAAATATATGTTAATAAAATAGTAGCTAGTAAGAAGTAAAACTTGAACAAAAAACAAAGTTTACATATATCTGATAAAAAGTAAAATCAAGGAGAATCATAAAGAAATGATAAAATATTAATCAGCGTAACGGCAATGCATTGTGGGCAGTGATGTGTATGTGTATGTGAATGTGACAAGCTGTGGTAATGATTGAGAACTGTTGACAAGCACTTGATAAAAGTTGATAATGGCATAGATCTGAGCGAGTACCAATTTTTATTAATTGCCGATAATAATTGATAATCAATTAGCAAATTGCTGTCAACTGTTATCAATTTTATCGGTTGCAAACTGATTATCAATTTTTAACAAGTACTTATGTCAGGGATTATTTATTGGTTGTGGTCCAACGACCAATTTTAAAGTATGAAAAGGGAACTCCAGATTCTTGCTTAAGTAATTCATGTCTGTATCCAAAAGTCTATACATTGCAGATCTTGCTATTAGCAAAGCATCATTTGACTGCATGCATAAAAAATAAAGGACTCCGGAACAGAAATGGTTTTTCAATAAACGCCTAATCATTGCCTCGGCCTCATGTCCTTCTCGATCAGATTTCATCATCAATCAAAATTTTATATGCCTTATGTAAATATAGTACATAGCATTGACCCTGTTATTAAATGTAGCATATTGTTTTAATGATTTTTTTTCTAAACAGCATATCAGGGAGGCTGTGCAGCTTATGATACAATCTGAAAATAAACAATGATTAAATAAATGAAATTGTTTAGTTAAGATAACCCTTTTCCGGAAAGATTAAAATTACTGATGCTCTAAATAACTTGGCAAGAAAAAGATAATCCAGGTAATGAAAGTTCTGAACATACTTATTGTTTTTATTTTTATTATTGTTATTATTATTATAATTATAATTATTATTATTATTTTAGTAATATTGACAGTAATGTTATATTATTGTTGCAGTGGCAGATGCTTTGAAGGAATTACTGAAAGTTAATACTAATTTATTGGTTACGGAAAACTGGAGTTTTGATGAACACTCCCAAGTCCCCCCTTTTTACCCTGTGGCAGACAAGCATACTGTGTGCATGTTGAGGCTGCATCTTTTTAATGATCTCATGAATCAAGACAAATTTCCTATGGACCAAATTGCTGCTATTATGCTATATGATTTGAGTTCATCGAATGCTGATGCTAACTTGGTTTCTAAGTTTCTTAGTTATCAACCATCATCAAATTATTCAGCTCCTAAGTTTGTTGGTTTGAATGGTGAAGTTTTAAACTTCCAAACATCACCACATGAAGTGGAGACTTTTTTGTGGTTGATAAAGGAGATGTTTGCATGCAAAGTGTTGGTGTCAAATGACCTTGTAGCTGTGAATCAGTACGGAGAACGAGCACTTGAAAAAAAACTCTATTACTCCCGACAACTTGGTACTGATGAACTGTCTCGACGAATTAGCCAACTGCTTCACTACACCATTTCATTTTTGCAAGATTTCAGTTTTAGCGAAGAGGAAGCTGGTTGTGTTAAGTTTCTGGTGTATTTGTTTAAAGAATGTTATCATGTGTTGTCTGTTCTGGGACCGTGGAGCGCATCACAAGTTATAATGACTGTCATTGCAAAAGAAATCTTAAAATTTGAGAAAAAAGTTTCAAAAACAACCAATGAACTTCTGCTATTACAGTTTTGCCACACACAAGCAAAGCAAATGCAGAGCTTTTTTGAGAAAAGCAAAGTGGAAGTTATTGTTGATGCAACAGATTTTTCTAAAGGGCTTTTTCAGTTTCTGATTGATCAAAAAGACGCAAAATTCCAGAGTTGTGCCTCACTTGAAAACAGCGCTGATCCTTCAGTACAGGAAGTAGAATATAAGTCGAAGTGTTCATTCAATAACAAAGCAGAACAAAGCAAAAACAAAGCGGGTAACTTGTCGGCAAGTAAGGTTTTACTCCAGAAAGACAAAGCGAGAGTCTCCTCAACTCAAGATTCTAAACCTCTCGAGAACTGTTTCTCACCAAACTTGGAAGTTGCTTTGAAAGACCAAACTCAAAGTTGTTACTTGGGAACAGAAAATAAGCAAATAGAGAAAAAACAAGTTATGGGGCAACACTGTCAACTTGCCAATACAGAGTGTCAGTCAGGTAACAATCAAGCTGGCACAGGGAGACCACATCTAAAGCATACTAATAAAATGAACAAGGCACCGTTGAATGACCCATTTTCCCTCATAGTTGTTAAAACACCAATATTTGCACAAGCCATCAACTTGATGATCAATGGAGTTTCAGAAGAAAACCCAGATTTTAGTTTTCTTAGAAGTAAATGTTGCTTAGGAAGCTACCTAAAGAAGAAGAAAGAGTCAAAATGTTTGGAGGGTTGCCCACAAGATGAAGTAATGAGGAAGATCTTTGAGGGGAGTATTAATATTCTTGTCACAACTTGTGATGTGGAAGATGATTTGTGCATTCCAAGATGTGATCTGTTGGTTAGGGTTGAGGTACCAGAAGATTATGAGAGCCTCGTTAGGACAAAAAGCAAGTTGAAATCAGCAAACTCAAGATTTGTAGCAGTCATTTGCAAAGAAAATGAAAAAATGTCAGAACAGCAATATCAGGTGAGTTTACTGACAGTTTATGCTGTTGCCACACAATCTGAACTTTGGAAATTTCACGTGTAATTTAACTTTTTATAGAATGAAGAAAATCGCTTCTCAAGTTTGAGTGATTAGAAAAAATTCTAGGTCACTGACGGAAATCAAACCCATAACCCTCTGATTACCGGTCAGATGCTCTACCCACTGAGCTTCAGACTCACATGGGGAACCATGGAGTCTCTTAAACTCAGTTTTGAGGAGGGCATTAGGTAGACCATTTGAACTCAGGTTACCTTCCCAAGTTGAAGGATCTAGTGCAAAAATGACAAATGGCACAATGATGAATTTAATGCTAACAACTTTAACTTCATAATTTGTTTGAAAAGTTGTAAGCAAGACTTGTGTGCTTTTGGATGATGGTTTGAAATCACACCCAGGTTAGTACACATACCTTCTAGGGGTTGCATTGAAAATTTCTGATAAGCATCCCTACCCCAAAAAGGTTGGGGAACCCCCCCCTAAAAAGAGACTGTGAGATTGCTCAACACAGGCATTCCAATTCACCTGTTTTTTCTGGGAGTCATCCGCTTCTTGGTGCACTCTCCTGGTCTCTTGGTTTTAGTCAAAATCTCCCAGTTTTTGAAATGATTTGAAAATTAATGTTCAATCTATAGAAACACATGTTAGTTTCAGCGATACACATGGAAATGGGTCTAATAAATCTCAGTTTTGTTCCAAAATCAAAGTTGTTTTTCAATCATGGTTGTCGGTAAGCCCTCTTCTCCAGTCTTCTTTTAGAGGTCCATTCTATTCTAGGGACTCCGTACCAACAAATGTTCATGTCTACCATTCAGTTACAAATTTCATTAGTATCAGTTTCTCTAGAAGGTATCTGTTTAGTATCTTAATTGCAAAACCAGCTGAGACAAGACGCTATAAAAAACTGTTAACTTAACCAAAGGTGCGAATAAAGCATTGTTGTTGTTTTGATGTTGTTGTCTTCCCATCCAGTTGTTTTGCAAAAGAGGTTATTACTAATATGCTTGTCCCGAGGGCCCACATTGATTTTGCATAGAAGACTATTTTGCCAATAGTTTGTGGGGAGGGAAGGTCACGGTACATGTATGTTCGGGTATGTCCCAGTGAAAAACTCCCTGTTTTCAAACTCCAGAGACTGGAATGTCCGTCAACAGCTAACACACGTGATTTGTATTTTAAATGTCCAGCAAGAACATGACCTAAATACACAATGACTAACACCCTGTAACTTCTGTTTAGACATATCAAGATATTGAGAAAGTACTATTGCCATATTTCACCAAGAGTTGTGCACCCTCCCACTTATTGTATCCCCAACTGTTGAAGAATTTGCATGAGCCAGAATGGAAACCAGGCAAAACAGATGACAGCTTATGTGAGAGTTTGCAGATGGTATCAAGCATTTATCATGTAAACAGGTCAGCAAATTACCAACCAAGTTTGGTGTGGTACATTTATTGTTAAGTTGGATTGTTATCAATTAAAATCAACACTGTTGCTTCCTTCAGTTGGCCCCGAAACTGATTTTCAACCTACTACTTCCAGCTTAATGTTAACAACTATCCCTGTGACTGAATAGCCTGCAAGCCGGCTCTCCTGAAGATAAACTACAGATTCTTGTTGCCCGTGCTGTGATCAAACAAAATCAGGGAAAGACGAACACCTACACATCATCATTACAAATCAGTACAGTACAGTAACTCATACCTTAAAATTTCAACCACTTAATGATCGTACCAGAACTTGAAAAACTAATAAAGGAGGGAGTCTAAACCGAAAAATCGAAAAATTCTAATAAAATTATTTGGCAACTGAGAGTACACCCGGGACAATTATGGCATCGACGCCATCTCTGAACCCCGGCAGACTACTCTGACACTCGCTCCCAATCACACATACCTAAAAGCCACTTCAAATCATGAATATTTGTTCGTCGTTTTCTTTTCACATCTAGTTTAATTGATCGTGCACAAAATACAAAAGGTTTTTAAATGAAAATTAAAGTAGCAAGTCAAAATATTCTCACTAACACCTGAAACAGGGAATGGGTGCCGACACGGCTTGTTGCAATCATAGGAAAGTATCTTTGCATATTCTTTGTATCTCCTATTTTAAGTTTTCCTGCTTTCATAAACAAAATCAGTCCCTTTATTAACTATGAAAAGAGGGAATACTTTTAAGATATAGTAAAGCTCTCCCTAGCTTGAAAAGTATGGGTTTCTAGTTGGTTTTCTAATTTACCATTACAACTGGGTCCGACAGGGTTAGGTATTTCTGGTAAGAAAGACGGAGAACTTTACCCGCTCAAGGATTTTTACAAGTTTTCAAGGCTTGGTTAATTTCAAGGGTTTTCCATGATATTCAGGGACCACGGGAGCCTTTGTCAAAAAATAACTTACTTCCTTAATTTATTGACTCTGTTAATGCTGACGGTAAAGTTAACCGATGGGCCAGATCTGCTGCTACTAAACTTGTCATGCCAATTCTTCAACGTATCAATCTCCCTCCGCATTTCCTCTATATTTTGACTGATTGCAGCCTGTGATCGTAGTTCGGATGACAAGTGTGCTACACTCCTTGCCAGTGTTACTACGTGTGACTCCAGGCGAACAAACCTCTTGTTTACAGCCCTAAATGAAGGTCAGTGATGAAATCTGTTTGTATCGATCGCTTTTGTCATCGCCATCATAATCACCACCACCAATATCATCATCATCATCATCATCATCACCAAAACAATCATCACCACGCTCATTACAATTATCATCACCACTATAACCATCCTCACCGTCACTATCACATTTATCAAAATCACTGTCACCACCACCCCCATCACCAATATCATTATCATCATCGTTAACATCATCATCACCATCATTATCACTATTATCGTCACCATCATCATCATCACCATCACTATTATCATCACCATCATCATCATCACTATTGCCATCACCATCACTATTATCATCACCATCATCATCATCACTATTGCCATCACCACCATCATCATAACTATTGCCATCACCATCACTATCATCATCATCACTATTGCCATCACCATCATCATAACTATTGCCATCACCATCACTATTATCATCACCATCATCACCATCACTATTATCATCACAATAATCATTATCAACATCATTATCATCATCACTACCATCACTATTTTCATCACCATCATCATCATCACCATTATCACTATTATCATCACCATCATCATCACTATTACCACCATCATCACCATCATTATCACAAAAAACAAGTCCTTGTTTATTTGTGTGAAAAAGTTTATCGAACTTACTTTATGTCCTTGGCTCTTTGTTTCTTTAACGTAGGAAGACCGGGAGCTGCAAAAGAAAAACAAAAAAAAAACTGTGACGTCATGCTGCATCACGCGCTGTCATCTAATGAGTCGTAAGATAATTTCTTACAGTTTAGGAAAATTGGCTATTTATGTGAAAAATTCTTGAAATCTTTTTCTGGAATTCTGGTCTAACTTGTCAACAGACGTTTCGGCTGAAACTTACTATACAATCTTACTATCGAGCTGATTGCTTTTATCGCCTCTACCATTCGACATTTTGAGTACAGAGAATTTTGGTAACGGTAAACTAGTCAAAATAAGTGGTTTATTCGCGAGGCTACTGTAAAGCAAATCAAAAAGGTGAAAGCAAAGTGGTGAAATAGCGCCTTTGCAATATGAATGCTTAAAGGCGCTTAACAATAATCAGTTTACCCCCAGCTGAACGGAAACTAATGAGGGCCCCTCGGGCAGCCGCTTCAAAGCGGTCCATGTATGCTGGTAATCATTTTATCGACCCTAGAAAGTTAGAAAGCTAAGTAGAATTTAGCAAGAAAAAGATCTCCCAAATATTTAATCCGGGAAAAGTTGAGAATCGAACCTGGGATCTCTAGATTGGAAGGCAGAGATCTGCGTCAATCCCTCCACTAAGAGCTGTAAGTTATAATTATCTTTACAGTCTATACGTTCATGTAACCCGATAAGTTGATTACTAAAACAGAATGATTTCACTGTATACTTCTTCCTGTTTTCATTTTTTTATTGGAAAACGCTGCACAAGAATAATTACAAACGTGAATCTTCAATTTGGTGTTTCAAGTCAATTTTCATAGATTGCACGAAAATCAGCCTTCACAAAAGCGCACGTTTGGGAATTGCGTCCAAATGATTGTTTAGACTATCATTATAAACTTACTTAAAGTCACTTACTTTTGAATTCCCTGTCTTTGGAACGTTTTGAGTCCTTTTCATCAAAAGGAAGACAGCCAAGAATGTCTTTATACATAACCTCCAAAGACTCAAGCTAGAATGGAATGAAGTACTTTTAGCATTTATTTGCTATTCAGGTCATCAGCTAGGAAAAGTGAGGCCATGAGCGCACGCGATATCCCTTTAAAACGAGGCCATGCCCTATATTAACCCTTTTCAAGGCCTTGTTGCTAATCCCACTGAACAACGAGAGAAAAGGGTAAGTAGAAATAACACGGTCGAGAACACTACCCAATATTGACCCCTCAAGGACTGGTCGACATTCTCATATAATACAGTTATGCGGTCAGGTTAGAAATCACATAGCCAGGATTACTACCCTACTCGTGGTCGCCCCTATGTCAGGTTCTTAAGTCCACTCAATATTGAGAAAGTAAATAAGAGATAAAAACAGCGGAAAAATAAGTTTATATTTACGACCACCTTAAGTAGAGAAGCTTTATAAACAATCTATGATGGTTGTGTGTTAAAATGTTATTTTTTCGGTATGTTGTGGTTCGAAACATTTGGCGAATTTATGTTAAGTAGATTATACTTTAAAGACCCTCCCAATATACAAGAACATTACTTGCCTGTCTTTGAATCCCTGCAATATCGGTGCTTTTCCTTCTGCCAACTGCAATCAACAGAAGCTATCAGATTTCTTGTACAAGAGATTTCTGTCACTCTATGTACCAATTCTCTAGCCACACTCACATACCTCCAGCAAGAAACGAGCTATCACATTCAGGCTTTGTGGATAGCTCTTCAAAAAAGCTCCAGAAGATGCATTGTTTTTCTCGTTTCAAGGTAGAAGCTGGTAACATGATAATCTACAATATCTATTTTTAGTAGAAACCAACTATCTGGCATATCATGAAGAATTGTGCAATCTGATTGGCTAACCTACTCCATGTGTATTGCGCGACTGACATCGAGTAGCAAACTTAAAGTGCCTATAACACTAAAAACTATTTTTGTAACCAATAAAAGTGTTTGGAAACTAAGGACGTTTAAGAAAATACTTTCTTAAATCGGTCGTATTCTCGATTTTTTATACACATTTTAAGTTCAAGTTTTGTTGGTTCACGACCGCGTTGTAGAGAGCCTGGGTTATGACGTCATTCCCGGTCTTCTCTGGATCAAAACACAGCAAGATGGGCATGAATGAATATTAAGAGATTTTCGATTCAGAAGTAGATTCCATTTCCTCATACAGTTCTCAGTTCTTTTTCCACTTTGTGTTTCTAAAATATCTTATTTGCTTAATGTTACAAGTCGGGAATGACGTCACAACCCAGTTCCCCGAGACGCGGTCGTGAACCAAGATGTCTGAAAATTTTGCTAGTTTGAGCCTTTGAAGATAAAAATAGTTTGACCAAATTTCGAATTTTTTTTGCTGAAGTACTTTAAATCATGTGTGAAATTATTTGAACCTAAAAAAGTTGTTAGCGTTGTATGCACTTTAACACTCATTTTTGTTAATAAATATCGGTGGTGAGTTACATGTTGGTTTCTATTAATAAAACAGTGAGACTACTCGTCGTTTTATCTAATAGTCAACTCGTCGCTTCTGCGCTATTGTACGCTAACTGTTAACTATCTTTCTTTCAGGAATTGTTGAAATATCAGCAAATGAACTGATGTATTTCCACCCAGAATGGGACACAAACAGATTTTGAGATGCTATAGGAATTCACTGTTATTAGAAGAAAATGAATGTGAAACAGGCAATCATCAACAACGTACATACCTGGACTTTTCGTGAATAAGTCGCTCGAGTTTGAGTCTGATCTAGCTCTTCTAGAACGAACCGTACCAGATTC
Source organism: Hydrozoanthus tunicans (assembly GCA_026413305.1). Taxonomy (NCBI): domain Eukaryota; kingdom Metazoa; phylum Cnidaria; class Anthozoa; order Zoantharia; family Hydrozoanthidae; genus Hydrozoanthus; species Hydrozoanthus tunicans. The sequence continues at coordinate 17,938 of JAOBAT010109189.1, forward strand.
TTTAGTTTTACTGCGCATGCGTGAAGAAAGCGATTGCTCGTCATATAATCCGTTGGGTGTGTTGGCGCCTGACGAATCAGTAGAGCTGCCGATCATGAAGGTCGCTACAGAAGACGACGGGGAGAGGGCAGGAAGCATGGGCGTGTCTGCTGGAGAGATTGATCCTGAAGAGGTTGCCGAAGTAGCTGTTGTTGACAGCAGGTTATCTTCTGGGAGACAAAAGAATTTTACTCGTACAAAAATATTCAAAACAAGAAAACAGGTTAATGGAGGAAGAAACTTGTCCATAGTGTTCAATTCACTTAAAGATCTAAAAATCTAGGCCTTAATACTCTACTTCTCCAAACTCGTCTCATAAAATACAAAGAAAAGAAAAGAAAAAAATGGCCATTTTATGATGGTTAAGGAACACTTCGCTTTTCCCTTTCAGTTGTTGAACTGCGTTAGATCAATTTCCATTTTCCATTTTCCATTTTCCATTTTCCATTTTCCATTTTTCACTTTCCATTTTCCAATTTCCATTTTCCATTTTCCATTTTCCATTTTCCAATTTCCATTTTCCAATTTCCATTTTCCAATTTTTCAAATATCTTATATTGTACCAGATTTGTAAAGAGAATTTAAATGAGATAAACTAGCCTGGACGTAGTCATTTAAGACCAAGATTCATAAAGTCCGTAGATTACTGGCAGTTTATGGATAAAAAGTTGCGCATAATTTTCTGACAGCGTTATTATTATATTCAATATTATCTTATCGACTACTGTAATTATTGTTACTAGTTACCAATGTTATTACCGTTACTAATACTGTAACTTCTTAGGTCAATAGAATTTAGTTAACTAGAACAGTTGAACTTTCTCATTTAGATTTAGCACATGTGAAGATCGAAAAAGGTCTTACAAATTCATTATTGTTATTGACACGATCAGTATAGTTTCACTATTCGAATAACAATCATTGTCATTATTGTCATCGTAACCATGATTATCAGCAGCGTCATCATCGTTGTTGTCATGGCCACTGTCGATGTTACTACCGTTGTCTGTGTCAACATCTCTGTCACTGTAACTAATTGTTACTGTCACACATAATAAGAAAACTTAAAGACTGGAGCGGGGTTGAGAGTTCCAGGGGATGCTACAAACCAACATACAGTCAAGCCAATCGACAGAATAGCCTTTGGAATAAGTGTTTTTTTCTATTATTAAAGAAAAGAACTAATAAAACAAATTACCTGCAAGTTTATCAGCAACTTGCTGAAGAAATGCTGATTGGGAGTTTTGACGATAAGGCCGGGTTTTCTGGTCCTGTGTGTGGTCCAGGGATGAACTGGTACCATCAAAAGATCTGTCACCATTATTGATAAATAGTTTTTCCGGTTTCGAGACAGCAACTTGACCACTCATAACCGTTGTGCGTTGCACTGCATTTAAGACACGTGAATCATTAGCTGATGGCGTGAAACCGGTTGTGTTAGAATCGTGGCTAGCGTTTCTCTTGCGATCGTTGAGTAATCGTCGTAAAGAAGGAGGCGTCGTCGGAACTTGACCACCTCTGGGGCAGAAAGCGATAAGGAGAGGTATAAAAATTTTATAACAAATTAGGAACCTAAATTTTTAGTAGAGAACTGAAAGTCTACTTTGATCATCCAGTAGAATGAGCACCTCTTTAGTGTAGAGCAGGAAAGCTCTAAATTACGAGAGCATTTTTAGTCTGGACACTACTAGAATGTGGACACCAACTATGTAGAAACTTAGAATCCTTATAGAGCAGATACATTTAAGTATGGGCATCCCAAGAGTATAGAACTCTGTAGCAAGGACAACAATCTTATTAGTCTCGACGCTACTAGAGTGTGGATACCCTTGATGCAGAAACTAAGGATACCCTATAAAGCTGAAACATTTCAGTATCGACATCTCGAAAGTATAGAACACTGCTGTAGCATGGACAACAATCATTTCAAGTCAGGCCACTACTATATTGTGGACATCCCTTATGCATAAACTTAGGACATCCTATAGTGCGGATACACTTCTTTACGAACATCTCTAAAATTTAGAAACTCCACTGCTGGACAATCCTTTAGTACGGAAACCTTTAATACTATGGATACCAATAGAAGTTAGACACCTATTTAATATAAAACCGCCATAGTGTGAACACACTGTGGTATGGACACCTCTAAAGAATTGGCATCTCTACAAAGTGAGCCTCTGCGTTGCAGACACCTCTCAACAGCTCGAATACCACTATGATTTGAACAACTATACCATTCCAAAACCACTGTGGTACTGGCATTTCCTAAACTAAGATGTCTCTGAGTTTGGAAATTTCTAAGGTATAGATTGAAGCTTTACAGAACTAGCACTACTATGGAATGGATACCGCTATAATGCAGATACACCTGTTGCAAGAACGGCTCTACAGTAAGAAGTCACATATTGTATTAGAAGTAATTACAGGTTAGTGAAGTAGGTTTGACATGTTTTACTCCAGAGGGACTCTATGCAACTCTCGTTGCCAAGCTTGAAACTCTTGGATTCATCGTGTAGTGGAATATCTGCTCTTGAATATGCAAAACCACTGTTCGTGCATCTTATAGCTTACAACGACCGCCGACTTTTTCCTAATTGTTCTTCCTAAAACCATTTCACAACAAAATTTAATAAAATTACAAGATTTACGAATGCATGGTCGGCATTAGTCACTGTGCAGTCGTGGTCATAAAACCAAGGAATCAAGGCATCATGTGCCAGCCAGTCATTCAAACGAAAATCACTTAACGGAAGATAGCCTCAGGGTTGAGTCCGCAAGCATCAGCAAGATGAATATGCAACAAGCTTACCTCTATAGTAAAGACGACAGATACTAATAAGATACGGACAAGACTGGTAAAATTTGGACACCTCCAAAGTAAGGAGACATCAAAAATAGAGACACCAACGCAGTATGGTCACTTCTGTTGTACAGAAAGCTGTAGTATAGGTACCTCCACATAAAGGTCACCTCTGCACGAGTACGGACACTTTAAGTTTATAACATGGGTAACATTAGGCAAATGGATCCTTAGTAGTACCAACGCCTTGTTTGAACTTTCTAAAATTCTCTTCCATTTACCATTATAATCTGTAATTTCTTAGATATTCTTAAATATTAAGTTTCCAATGTTTTATCTATATCCTTTTGTCACATGGCAGAAACAATTTACATTTCAGTTTCTTTCGGTTCAGCCTTTTAATGCTCCCTCTATTGCTTGCGACTTCTTCGTTTACGATTTCTTCGTTTGCAAATGATAAATGAAAATGTGACTTGAAATACACCGCTTTTCTAACTTTGCTCGTCCAGAGTTAACAACACTGTCCCACCTGGATGAGGATACAGAAATGACGTTTGGTCTCTTCTGGCCAACAGAAATTAACTGCAACAAAAACCAAAGCTATTTCCTCTTATTATTCAAAACCCCGGTGGCACACTATTCTTATAATTTACAGTAACCTTTGAGGTTCTATACAATTTTAATTTTAAATAAAAATTATTATTTGAGCCCTCTTGTTGCCAATTGATATGCTAACGATCTTACCTTATCAATGCTACTGCCTACGTTATTAAAGATTTAGTTTTTTACCTTTTTCTGGGACCAGTAAAGCTATCTGTTCTTCCTTGTAATCCAATGTTTCTCATTTTTTCTGAGGGGTGACTTGGCTGAACAAGAAAACTTGCATCAGTAATTAAAAGGCGTAAAAATAGAGGACAGAGTGGTGAAGTGCACTGACTAACCCAAGGGTCGAGTGTGTGGGTCAAGCCGCCTTCTAAGCCCAGATGGTAAAATGCCCCTCTGTCGTGCGGGAGTCCCGGGTTCGATTCCCACGACCACATACCACTCTTAATAGGCTGACAAGAAGATCTGGCAGAAAACCTGTTCCTAAACACTTTGACATATAGTTTGACAATGACGACGGGCTTCTTGCCACTTTAGTTAAACATCATGTAAAACAATTTGCTACAAGTACGAGACGTAATTAACTAGCTCAAACTCTGATTTATTTTAAAACTCAAAATATTTTTAAAACTGATCTTACCACATAGCCAATCTTATCCAGTTCTCTAAGACTGTCATGGTTTAGATTTCCAGTTTCAAAGCCAAACTCTTGGGGTGGTAAATCATCTGCAGCAACATCGAGGAGCGACCTCAATCTCTCCTCAACGTTGAACTTTTCTTCATACTCAGGTTCAGCTCTTGGTCGTGGAGGTGGTATCACCAATTCCTCATCTGAATCCTATGGAATGTAAGTTTTACTTAAAGACCCTTTTAACTTCACTACCCTTTTTACAAAAAGAATTATATCAACGGGCAGTTGCTTTCAACTTTACGTTTATTATACTTGGCAAGATGTCATCTACTATTTAACGTGTTAAATGCGAGGGCCCTAAAACAAAAAGTTTAAAACTTCGCAATAAGGCTAATTCTTGATCAAAATTCTACAAAGATAGGCATGATACAGCTACAACGTTATAATACAAAAGTTTTCGCAGATGAATACTTCAAAGTATGTACTGAAACAGTACAGCACAGGGTTTCTGTTGCAGTTCATTATCAATCTTCCTCATCATTGATTATTACGGTATGCTCTTCCAGTGCTGCAAAGCAATTTTTGAAAGGAACGTTTCAGGAGTGTACGCAACAAAAATCGCAAGCCAGGTGAACGAAGGTGTTGACGTAAACTCCACTGGATCGCAGGTTTGCATGACATTATCCAGACTATACCCGAAACAAGCAATTTGAACCAGAAGATCCGTTTGAAGATCTTGTGCAGATTATACTAAAATTCTACTGACAATGCTGGGCTGTTTGCCTGAAATATATTGTTAAGCTAAGACCAGTTCGTTGATGTTGTGTCCTTTTCACGGAGCTCCTATTTTTACCGCTTTTATACTATCAAAATGGTACTTTAAAGTCATAAGTCATCTTTACCACTTTTTTAAAGTCTTTATCGTGTTTGCTGCTTAAATTATTTTTTGGTAAGTTTCATCAAACGTCCGAAATGCTTCTCAAAAGTTCCGAAACTTTGTGCGAAATTTGGGAGCAACTGCAGAATACCCTGCCACCTAGTACCATCTTTTGCTCTTGATTATAACGCGCATCTATTTTTATAGAACGAGGAATGCGCAGTAGTAAATTATCGTAGTGGCAGGGTATTCTGCAGTTAAGCGGAAATTTGTCCAAAATGAGGTAAAAAGCGTCCGAAAGTAAAACATCCGAAGTAAAACAACCGAAATTCTTTGCGGGTAATGTAGCCAAAGAATCTTGTTAAGGCTGCTGAGTGACCGGCTACTGTATGTGTTGTTAGTGATCTTGCTTCATTAGCAAACCTTGCATCTTCCTAAGAATCTATATAATCATCAACCATCTAAGGCTTTCTGATAAATAATTGGATAGTTACTCACCTCATCACCTAATCCGCCTGGGTTCGGACTACTCAACAACGACCTGAGTCTATCTTCGACTGATGGCGACCTTGGTCTATATTCAGGCAATAATTGTTGAATGTTAAGTCTTCTTTGGTCTACTCCTGTTTGCTGGACATCTTTCCGGTCGAGCTTAGTCGTTGACTAGAGTGAAACAAGAAGCTTTTATAAAGTTCTGGTGGCTCAAAGCCAATGCAGCCTAAACGATGATTTCTCAACGGTTTCAAATATTGCTTTTATGTTTGCACATTTTTTATAAATAATTGTAGTCAGACCACCTCTAAATTGCACAATTTGGTTTCCAACAGGTCTAATTTGTGTGAACAGCTATGTTCAAAATTGTTTGGAACTCAACAAATTTGGCACAGCTAATCAAAATCATGAAAGGCTTTTCCACTTATACAAGGTCAGGTATTGTGGTGACTATCAATCTACAGAATTAAAAAAAATAAATATGTTCCTTTTTTACTAAAATTTACTTTTGGTGACGTTAGAATCATTTCTTAACCTTTCAAGCCCAATCAGTTAATCAACGTCTATTCATTATCTTCCTGCAAATTAAGACATCTTATCGTGAGAAACTGTGAACTGATAAAACGGAACAAACTACTTAGGAAAAAAAGCAAAACTCTCAAAAAGTGGTTACATATGATAAGTTATTTCCAACGGGTTTAACAGCATGTATGTGTATACTGCTTAACTAAGGCTGAAAGAGTTCCTATGTATAAACTAGAATGAGAAATGAAACCACCGTACATAAACGTGAAGCTTTATGAGATATTTATTTATTTAGCTTCACTACTCTTAGGTAGTCGGATAACCCAACAGGTTTAACAACCCAATAACTGGACTCCGAGGGCCAATGGTTTAACGTCCTTATCCGAGAAGACGCGAGGGTCTAACTGTTTGAAGATGTTAGAGCAAAGGCAGCACCTTCTCCTCAGTTATTTTAAGACCCCGTGTGAAAGGAATCAAACCCGGGCCTCCTGCACGACAGACTGGCACCTTACCAACTGGCCTAACTAGGCAGCGGTGAATGACTTTCACGTTTCTTAATTTATCTACAGTAAAGCTGGTTTTAAGCCCAAAGTAGGTAACAAAGGAAGGGCAAGCACAGCAAAAACTTATTACCACAAGTACTTCTGGCGAACCAGTAGATTTTCGTCCGGCCTCTGGGGCATTAAGCATTCCAGGGGGAACAGTAAGAGCATCTGAGGGTGAGCTGGGCACTCTGGTAGGGGAGGTTTCCTCGGAGTGGTAACCTGAACTGCTCCCATGAGGTTTGAAATCACTGCTTTTTTCTGCTGGCAAAACACATTTTTCAACATTTACTCATTAACCAGATGAGGCTTATTTACTACAAGGTGTATAGGTGTAGTATTCTGATTCGATAAGCCAGAAAAGAGGGTAAGACAGATCTAGTCCAGTCACAGAAAAGCTGTGCAGCTATTGGTGCGTTCATAACTTATCCTATTCTTAATTTTTAAGACGAAATGGCAAACAAATATCTGAATGAAATTAAGAAAAAAATATACATCAGATCAGCCTCAACTAGTAAGTGGCTGTACCATGCAAAGTAAAAATTATAGTACTTAGTGGAAAGTCACATTCCAAAACATTAAAAAGCATAATTTTCCGAAACTTTAAAACTGAAGACACAGTTAGATTTGACTGTTAAACATAGGAAGTGTTCTTTGACTGAAAGATTAACCACAACAAAGAAAACATAACCTCACCTTTATAGTGTGGTACAACTCCGTCGCTTGCCTTATAGTTCGGGACACCAACTCCTCTGGCCTCAGTTGTTGCACCTGATGAACTAGGGTGGGGTCCATCCTGAATATCACTTGGTGCAACCTGCCAAGTCAGAGAACTGAAACTGTAATAAGTGTGGAACTTTGCAAGATTAGGAAAGATAACCCAGCATACTATAACAAAGGGACCAAGTTTTGAGGGCCCACTATAGGGATAATACTAACAGTGAAGTACCTATATTTGCCTGGGGCACCTGGGGGCAAAAACATAGTTTCAACTTATCTGAGTTAGAAACGTACTTGGAAGAATAATCTACGCGCATTTGGAGGGATGATAAGGAACTACTTAGGCAGATAACCCTCAACTCAACACAATCTTAACTAGCAAGGTGACATCAGTCATAAGTATTCATTCAAACCTTTGAACAAATTGCCCAAAGGGAGTTATTTAATAACATACATAAATAATGTACAAAAAGAAGATACTGTAGCAACGAACATTTTGTACATTCACTCACACATTAATAGTTGCTCAGTTTGAACTTTCATTTAAATGTTAATAGCTTCAAAGGATGCAACTGTTAAATATTACAAGACAGGTCCAACAGCAGTTTTAATATTATTGTTGTAACTTAGGCTGTGTACCTCAAATCTTCTCTTCAAACCACTACAAAGGTTCAAAACTGATTTTAGATTTCCCTCGATAAGATCTGCAACAACAACAAAAGTTCTAAGCACTCTTTTGTGTCCAAATCGGCTGCATAAAATAATTTAAAATTCATTATGTGCATCAATCTAATGACAAGCAACTTCGTTTGATCATTTCCATTGTTTAAACTTCCCAAGTTATACACCCAATTTAAAACAGCATGTTCATCGCTATTCAGTGTATTCACAAAGCATGGGGATGGGCACAGCAACTGAAAAACAAGTTATTATGCAGGCCTGTGAGTGAAAAAAAGGGCATGCAACAATTATTGGCTTGCCTTGGCTGACCAAGGTAACTATCAACATGCATAAACTCAAATTTTACTAAAAAAAACATTTTCTGAAAAAGTAGTGAAAATTCACATTCAAAATTTTTTTTAACGGCATAGCTAAAAAGCGAGCCATTTGAAAGCTAAGTGTTTGGATTAGTTTCAAGGCAACTTCTTCAATAACGTTTCAATGACTGCTGACATACCTCCTACATATATACCCTTGAGATCGATGTTCCGATTACCCATAAAACTCATGCATAGTTGAAGATTCTCAAGCTTCTGAGCTCTTGTGATTGGCCGAGCATAAACTCCTGGAATTTTTTCAGCAGCTAAAAAAAGCCAACAAAAAGAGTTTAAGGCAAATTAATAGTCAGCTGGGACTATAGAAGAAACAAGCAGGGATGACAACTGAAGGGTCTAGTGCAAAAACAAAAGTTACTTTTTAATTAGCATGCTTGCCAACATTTGGAAATCAGAAATCTGGACATTTTCACCATTCTGGCTGAGCAAACACCAAAGGCATGAGTTGCCTCTGTGTGAGCGCCTTCTGCAAGCATTTTCTAGGAGGGTCCAGGGGCATTTTCTTTGTCTAGAATCACTGAAACGCCCCAAATTTTCCCGATTTTTAGAGGTTTTGAAAGTCAAGAATCAGGACGGTTGGCAAGTTAATTGCATTAAATCCCCATATAATCTACTCATAACCATTGGGAGACTTAGCATTTCATACAAAAGCACTTGTGCTGTTTTTGCCCTACACCTTCAATTTGGACCAGTTATATGTATATATATATATATTATAAATGATATCATTGTCTACCTTATAAAGACTTCCCCAGTCGAACTTTTCTATAAAGTACAAAATTCCTGCCTTTGGGGTGTGTCACTTAGCCAGTATATTTAAGTTTAGGAGCATTCTTTTACTTGATGGTCTCATTTCAAGACATTATCTATTTGTCCATTACCCTTGGGTGCATGAAAAAGCTAAAAAATAGTAATCTGTAACCCCAAGGATAACAAACTCATTAAAGAAAAAAAAAATTCAACATTACGAGAACAAACTGAAAAGCACATGCATGCATGCATAAAATGGGTTTGATAACTGTACACTTTTACAAAAGTCTTTCTATCATGCCTAGAAATTCAACTCCCCTCTTTTGAATTTCGGATCTAGTAATGGATCTATGCAACTGCATTTCGCAGTAGGGTATTACTGAGATATACTTTTTGCCCAATAGCGATCACAAATGAACCTTTTATCACCATGTACACACTTCTGCTCTTTTGTCAAATTCAAGGAAAAAACAACTAGGTGTGATATGTGTACAGTTATAATGATTTTGTAAAGATAATTAAGGCATACCAGTTCTAACCCTTGAAGTTGGAACAAATTTATAGTTATGGACACGACTCTTCACTGGCCAGATCCCACAAGTGTACTGCTTACATAGTTCTACATTATTTAAAATACATAATGTTATTGCCTGTTTAATCTACATAAAAAATCATATTTACAAGCTGAAGACTTTCTTCTTGACCATTTCAGCATCTCCTGATCATTAACAGAAAATGCAAGGCAGTATAGGTACTAAATGACAATACAATGCACTCAAACACAGACTGAGGCATTTGCACACTGCACTGTCATCATGCCAACTGTTTCAATCACAAAAGCTGTATATATCTGGTTTCCGTTTTAAATTCTGTACACAAGATCAAAGCTTAGTTCCATTAAGGAATTGTCAAGTGTCAATGCAAGCTGATTTTCAAACAATAAAAAATGCCTGTCAATACAAACTGTATGTATATAGTTACAGGAAATTGCATTAGGATTTGTTCTTTCTTGTCGTGTTTCATAATGAAAACCTGACTAACTTAAATACTTTTAGATCTTCACATAACCCAATCAGATATATGTCTTTGTCTCCACTACAACAGTCTCTATTTCTAGGTTAAAAAAAAACAATATCTAACACCCTGTAGCTAATAAAGCTGAAAGCGTTTATATAAACCAACAGTGCTTTATTGTGTTATCACTTCTGGACTGTTTTCAACTTGTTTACTTTAGTTAACTAAGTCAAAGTTTATAAGAAACCAGTTTGAGTGACTTTTGTTAATAAACTCGTTATAATAAAGCAGATCTTACAGACAATTTTAAGGCTACGTCTTGCCAACTTCAAAGTCTGAGTGTTGCACAAACTTAAACAATCAACCGAAGATAGTGCTGTTAAAGATTAAAGAGCATAATTAAAACCACAAGGAAAAATGTGGCTTAATGAACAACAGAGTAACAAATAGTAAACACCAAAAGCATCAAAACTGTGGCCATGGCAGTTAATGACTCTTAGCAGCCAACCCTAATTAATAAGAAGTACTTGAACACTTGAATCGAAGTTACCATACTTTATAATGGATTAGAAACAAGCTGCCAAAATTGCACCTCTTAGGTTCAAAGTCAAGCACTGAATCTTAACTTTTGATTGAGAACTAAGATTTGTTTACAAGTTCAAATTTGAAATGTACATAATGTTTCAATCAGCTAAAAATAGCTTGTTTAGGGACAAAGGAAAAATTATTAGTTGACATGTGTTCCATTATCATGATAAGTTTATTAATACTTCTATACATTATTCATTGCACTTCTGAACTAAACTGTCACATAATTGAACGAATTGACAAAGTATATACTGATAGGTAAAATCGTGTAATGCAGCAACTGAGGTATTCAATTGTATATTGATTTAATAGTTAACTTGGTCATGCAAACTGCATTCACTGCCACCAATATAATATATTAATTAATTCAAAACAAGCTATTTAGTTCTCTTGCAGTCCCTGTCAAAATCTTAACTTCATCTTGATTCTTATAAATTGAAGAGGCTTTGTACATATAAGATGAAAATTAATGTTCACTAGCTAGCTTTTAACTATGGGTTCTTTAACCCTTTTAGGCCCAAATTAAACAAAACAAATATTGTGTTGGTAAATTCTTCCAGCTAAGGTCTATACTATTCATATGACCAGCTTAGGAGAATTCTAAGTTTCATTTTTCAAAGAGTGCCTTGTATGATCAGTCCCCATTTTCTCATTGCATAATGTCTTACTTTGTATGTGTTATATAAGGAGAACTTAGTTGTTTATAAAACAGCCGGGCTTGAAAAGGGTTACTTAAGTTGTTACAGTGATCATTTACTAGCCCCTGCAGCATATAAAAGTTTTCAACACCTAAATTCTCCTTAAGGTAATGCTCAATAGAAAACAAGTTAATTTTTGTGCTGAGAATACAAAATTTGATACAAAATACCAATAGCAATATTTTAAGCATTTTTATTGAGCCAACTTGTAATTTGGGTATGGAAATAAATCTTTTCGGGTCTTTTTTCTTGTGACACTAACAGTTTTCATCAACAAATAATACAATTTTTAAATTTTCAATCTTGAATATTGTATTTCCATCACTCTTTTTGGTTCACTCAATCTCAGTTATCAGCTCATATACCGAAATGATGATATTATGGAAACTGTCTGTATAATGTTGCAAAGGTGAAATATATATAATATGGTTCTGGATAACTTTTAGCCTGAGCTACATGCCTCTTTGGCTATTTACCCCTCCTTGAAGCAGACCAATTGAATATCGCTTTTTTGTAAACAGTTTCGATGGAATTTGCTTAAACTTTTAGGAAGCCAGATGGAATCTCAAATGTTTCCTTGTAATTAAAATGCATTCTCTTTCCTATTTGCCCCAAAAATCAGTTCTGCCACCCCTACCCCCTTTCTCCCCACAACCCTACATAAATCTTAGCATTACACACTTATACACTTTAATAACGGTAATGATCTCTTCATTATCAACTCACCTAGGGACCCGAGAAAACTTTACGGTGCTTAAGTTGCATGCATGTTAGATCTTTGTTATTCCATTCTCTCAGTTATAACAGAATACATTAATGAAAGCCAAATTTAATTTCAAACTTTATAAAACGAACATTCTAACATCAATAAAAAATATATAAACTTAACCGGCTCAAGACAAAAACGTTATGAAAGCCGTTTCAAAGAGATGGTACGCTTTGTAATTGTACGTAATGTACGATGTTGGGCATGTACGTATATTCAAAGTTTGAATATCATTTTTTTGCGGTCAGTTTGAGAACGGATTGTTAGAGACAACTTAATTAGTTTAAATACACTCAAATGCGTTTTTAACCACAGAAAGCGACTTACTGTGTAAAAAGTAAACACAGAATAGAAAGTTGTAGTTTAATTAATTTACAAAAGCAGAAGAAAACCAATTTTAATATTGAAGACCTAATCTTAGGGTAACAAACAGAAGTAAACGACTAGGAGCTGTGAAAAGCGCCATTATCAATATCATACAAACATTTAAGACAAGTGTTTCTTCCCCCAAAACACCGGATGTTACAAGTAGCGTTGGATTTCAATTTAAAAATTGTTTGCTGCGCGGAAAAATAAACACTGTGTTTCTGAAATTTAGTTTTTTGGATTTTGGTTTCCCAAAATGAGGAAGTCGTGTGCGTGCGGGGAAAATAGGCTTATCCAAGCTTCAAAATATTTCTGTTAAAACAAGCATTCTGTATCAATATCGTTAATCACAACAAATAATAGATTCCTCTTCAATTATGTGTTATTTTCTTACCTAACAACTCCAGCAGATGTACGAGTGATTGTCCATCGCCAATTGATTTTCTAATGTCGGGTATTGTTCGAAATTTCCCTCTCTTCAAAATGCGGTTTACCCACGCGGTGTATTCCTGCAGTTTTCCAAACTATGTTGGTTAAAATTGTTCATGATAGCATATTTAATCCCTAAATAAGCTAAAGCATTTCTCCAGTATAATAAATTCATGTCGAGAAAACTATTTTTTTTCGCGGCCTCTACAATTGTTGATTTTCAACGACTTTTCGTAACGTGACAGAACTTAGCGCAAGAGCGATTCCTTTCAATGCGAACACGATATTTCGTTTCGCCACAGTTGGTTTTCAAAGAATGTACAGACAAACAACGAGTAAACGGTAGATAAGAAAAAATTTTCCAACCTGGCATTCTTTTAAAGCCCATTCGCCACTCACTGAAACCCTCATTGGTGCATTTCTTGTCTGGAACACATGAGAAGCCGGAAAACTTGAAGCGTCTTTTCGTCTTGCCGTCTTGACGAACGCTTGTTTGGTCACAAGCCATGCGTCGTTCGCAACCGAATGCCGATGTCTTTCTCCTGTGTCATAGCTCGTATTTTCAGCAGATGTTGCGAGGCCCGAAGAACTTGTTGGCTTCAGTTCAATCCCTTCATTCCAGCTATGCTGTAAAAAGATAAAAAAATCTCGTCAAGCCATATTCCTGTTTGTTGTTTAGCACTCTCATACAACTACAAGCCAAAGGTTATATGATCAATGGATCTTCTTTCTTTTACCAAGGGCTGCATTCCAGTGCCAATTTTTTGCTTTCGCGAAGCCCCTAAGTTGTGCTTGATTTCCGTCATCTCAATAGTGTATGTGGTTGAGAATGTTTATTCTTGATTTATGGCGTTATTCATAGTCAATGCCTTCAATACGATTTTACTGTGTTAGTTCTTGACCAAACTTCACCCTTCGCCTGAACTTGACGTGATCCGATACAGAATGTGTGTCAAAATATCGAACCGTGATTGGCTGAGAAAGAATGCCAGGCCAATTAACTTATTAGTGATCAATTTCAAAGGCGGGTTACCCGTCTTTAGAATGCAAATTGCCTTTTTTCAGCCATGGCCATTGTAGCAAAAAGAAACTTTTACTGCTGCATTTTCAAAGTCTGAACTATATACTAAATAAATGAACAAAGACAGAACGAAAGTATTTCAGTGGAACTTGCAGCCCAACAGAAGGATAGTAATAAATTGCCGTTTTCCAGATGGTTTAAGATTACAAGGCAACTCTGCAGATCTTATACGATAATTAATAAACTCAAGTACAAAAAGCTATGTTGTAATTAAAATTTTAGTTCTTAGTTTATGAAGAGCGCTAAGTTCTAGTGCATAAACTTGTTGTTACTAGTGCTTAATTTTCAAAGGTTTTTGGATGTTTGGCATGTTTGTGACTATGAAATGCGTCCTCGACAAAAAACACTCTAATTGTTTTCCACCGCTGCCGAAAAGCAAGGGAAGGTTTAATAGGAATTTTGATAACAAAGTGGTGGCTTTCTAGTAGTACAAATTAAACTGAGACACTTGTAAATCAGTAGTTCCCATAAATTTTTAATCTGGGAGCATTTGTTTTTGTTTTACTTTGAGCCATTTTATTATGTGGTAGGCTGACAACCGAAAACTCGTGCTTTTTTTAAAAATCTTCAACCAGAGAACGTTTATGTTTTTAACACATTTTGTCATAGTGCTCACTTCAGTTTGTTTTAACGAGGCACACAATATGCATCTCTGTAGAAATTAATTGAAAAGTTCCAGACTGATTTTTTCAGTGGCAAGCAATTAAATTAAACTCAAACAATATTCGGATCAGTACAACACTTTAACTGACTTAAAAGAACCATTGAGTTAATTTGGCCGAGGTTCAGTTGTTATTAATTTCTTGGTGATTCGAGCCTCACATTTTTCAATTGTTCTTTGTTCTATGTGTGCTAAAATTGAAGCAAAACTATGCCGAAGGTTTTGCAGTACATGCATAAAGTTGGAAAACAAGTTTGATCAATTTATCTTGGATTCGTCCCAGCCCGATATTCAGTGGTTATTAACTGCGAATCATTTCTTATTTATTCTGTATTATTAAGTTAAGAATTAAAGCTCAGTTAAGTTTTAAATGAAACTAGCTCTCGAACATAGTGAAAGTCAACCCTTGTTAATAATTAGTATATCAATGAGAAACTTCAAACACCGAAAATTAGCTTTTTTAAAAAGTGACACAGGTAGCCGAGGCTGTGTAAGAGTTACGCCACGCTATTGTATGGAGTTTTACCGTTTGCCTTAAAACGTTATTGAAATGAAACAGATATTATGAAAAGCCTTGAAATTATTTTATCATGCTGTGGTGTTTGGGGGTGCTTTCTTCGTGAATTATTTTTCCTAGAACTGAGCCCGCGATCAAACTCATTTTACATCATTCAAGATGGCGACGATGGCTGCTCGTCGCCTATTTGTAGCGAGGCTTCCCTGGACAGTTTGTAGAGGTAAGTTCTTACCTTATGTAGTTATGAATTTTTAGTCCTTTTGATTTATACGTAAAAAGAACCCTTGGACTTAAACCGTTTTAAATATCATGTGGGTAACGGCTCACATTTGACCACGTGCAGATATTTAATAGACTGACAACACCGTAGTGATCTTGATTTTTTCAACGAGATTACAGCGAACTGCCCATTAACTGTTGGAAATACCTATTGGTAGGAGGCTTTTGCAAGGTAACTGAATTTAGACTGCACAAAGTTTTTTTCGGACATAATTATAATAGCTAGAAAATCTTGGAATTTGCAGCTTATTTGTTATTTCTCTAGCTAAAGCTAGCTCAACCTTTCTCGAGCCTAAGTGGCTCATGGACCGGCACTTATCTCCGGTTTCTGTGGTGTTAATGAGAGTTTTGACTCCCCCTGGACAGGGCACGAATCCTTTGTAGGTTAGCCCCCAGCAGAACTGGTACTCATTTATACAGCTGAGTTGACTGGAACAAAGTCAGGTAAAGTGTCTTGTTCAAGGACACTACACAGTGGCCTGACCGGGACTCGAACTTGTGACCCTAAGGTTACGAGTCGAACGTGGTAACTGTTTGGCCATTGTGCCACTGATTCTCTTGAAACAGGATTGAAAATGCAAGATGTTACTTTTGGTAACAGAAAAAGGCAATAAAAAGCTGTCTTATCAGTGGTACAAGTGCAAGAAATATGTGACCAGCGCATTATGCTGCAAGGTTGCTGCAGTGATGAGATCAACATTGAAGTGGACTTATGCAGCCATTCAACACACTGAGTTTATAATTTTCCAATTCTTGTTTCAGTCAAAAACCAAACATACTTTCCTTTTATGAAAATATGAAATATGAGAACAAAAGTTCCTTAAAACAAATGTGCTAGTACCCCAGGGTTGATACATTAATCACAAGAATGCAATAAGCTTGCAATAAGGGGGTATCCTAAAACTGATCTATGAGATGTTAAGAGAGGGGGGAGGGCAGGCAGGGCGGGTGTTAATCCAGTGGTGGCCAGTGGGCCTTAAGGTAAAAAACCTTCAAACTAGAAGTTGCCACAGGTAAAAACAATTCTGTCAAGCCGTGGATGTATTATTAACAACTTCAAGGTACTGACCATAAAATAACTTGCTTGCACCCTCTAGATAAAGAACTAAATTGTAGATCACCCTGATGTCAGAATTGATCTGCAAGCAAATGAATTGGCTTCTGACATGCTACTGTACAATATATAAAAAGCGAACAAAACTAACTTTTGACATGCTACACAATATAAGGGCAAGTACAAAAAATCTTTCACCAATAATGTGATGTTGGGGGGGCAAGGGCAGTAAGGCCAGAAGACAGACTGAATCCACGGATGGAAACCACATCAATATCAAGTTGCTGTCCAAATAATGCTGCAGTCTTGCTTCACTCAACAGCAAATAGAGGAAATGGTATTCATTGATTGAGATTATTGAATTAGCATGGTTTGTTCCAACAACGTAAATTGTATTAGCAAGTTTCGTTATAAATACAAAAAGGCCAACACATAAGGAGGAATTAAGGAAGGGGAGGGAGGGGGGGGTTAACTCGTTCAAATGGTTGCCTAGCAACCTGGCAGTTAACGAATTGGACCAATAAGATCCTGAGAAAAATCTTAAGTGGGTTATTAATGGCTTTATTTGGACACATATAGACACCCTTACAGAGCACTTTCAGCAATATGGAAAGGTCATCTCAAGTAAAGTTGTGTTTGTGAGTACACAATCATGTATCTTTTTAATGATCATAATCTTGTACGTATTATGGTTTCACCAAGGCTAAAGCAAGAATTTTGCCCTTCCCACACTATTCCATCTTTTCGTGTTTGATTTTTACTAGTTATTTTATAGAAACAAAGGGGAATTTGGGCTCCAAGACAGCTAGTGAGGTCCAGAAAATGCAAATCAAACCAAGTAACTGGCTGCCAATGATTTTAAATCATAATATTATTAAAAGTGATTTCACTGAAAATGTTGCCTGTTCACTGATGACAAAGTTTATGAAGAAACAACAAGTACGCACAGTGTTCAAGTAAACCTTATTTCATTGGATAAAATACACCTTTCATACCCTATTATACACCTATTATACCCTGTTATACACTTTTCATACCCTATTATACCCCTATCATACCTTATTATACACCTATCATACCCTATTATACACCTACCATACCCTTTTTAGCTGAATTGAGTTTTATAAGGAGTTGTTTTTTTTTGCACAAGTTTATTTGCATAAGTTATGCAAGGACAAGTAAAAAAGATGGTTTTGATAAACTGACTGGGGCTGAAAGAGTTAACACAAGTTTTTTTCCATAACTCTACTGGTGTAGGATGCAAAGACAGGAAGATCTAAGCGGTTTGGATTTGTGTTTTTTGAGGAGTCTTCAGCTTGTGAAAAAGCCCTAGCAGAACACAATCACGTACTGGATGGGCAGAAGGTAGGAACCAACCATGACTTAGTTTGACCCAGCTACAGACAAGAAATTTTTCATGTAGAACAAAATCTTGATCATTAAATTGTAGACAACTTCCATCCATATCATCCTCCATCAAATCCAAGTTCTAAATTACTCTGTATTTTTCGAAAAAGCTGGATTCTTTCTTGAACCAAGAAGCCCATCTGGTGAGTGTTATTCTCTGTTTTTGAAGTGTTAAGCAGATGAGGACCTTTTACTCCCCCTGAACAAATGGGCTGTTTGTGTGTGCATAACTATCCTCTAGTGTGTGTCCTGACCTTTGCGTATTTATGAATTTTCATGTACAATCTAGCACCTAAATCTGTTAATCCTGTGGTTATTTTAGATGCCAGTACTTCTAAAGAATTGATTATTTATTAGATTCCAATACTTTTTGCTGTATTGTCAATTTGTAAACTAAAATGTATTCATGACAAAGCAGTAACCATTTCATGAACTAAGGAGTACGATATAAGTTGTTGTTGTTGTTTGACAGGGTACTAATCCATCACAATTTTAGTGCCAATCAAAAGATGGTACTGATTTATACAGCCAAGTT
The DNA here is from genome assembly GCA_026413305.1 of Hydrozoanthus tunicans. NCBI lineage: Eukaryota > Metazoa > Cnidaria > Anthozoa > Zoantharia > Hydrozoanthidae > Hydrozoanthus > Hydrozoanthus tunicans. The sequence continues at coordinate 36,370 of JAOBAT010109189.1, forward strand.
GGATAGAAACAAGTTTTGTGAAGTGTTTTGCTCAAGGACACAACACAATACTCTTAGATTATAAGTTGAACAAGCCTACAACTGGGTCACCAGTATTAAGTAAATTTATAATTAGTAGCTGGTCAATAAATTTGTAAACAGATATACGCTTTTTTATAAGAGCAACTTTTAAAGAACAATGAGGCTCAGATTGACAAAAGTTTAACGTCAATTTAAGAACAGTCAAGCTGAGGTTTGGGCACTATAGCTAATTTTTTTTAACTCTTAACACTCAGTTTTGATCAATACAGAACGAACAATGTGTCCTTTGTCTGCATGATATAGTGACTTCAAGCCCTGGATAATTCAAACACATACAGATCTTTCAATTTTGATGACAAAATAATCGAGGAAGTACTAAAGTTCTAAATTTGCATCTTTGCATCCCAAAATGATACAAAATCCATTATTTTACACCAGATTGCTGTTCAACTGATGACATCCACACCGAGAGATTCTCGGGCAAGAAGAGGATCGCAAAACATACACGAAGAGCCAGATGCTTGATGCTTCACGATTGTCCAGTTTCCATGATTTTAAATAAGACCAAGACGTCGACAAATCAAACAAAGTTATGCTGTAACCCCCACACAGTGTGTGTTCATTTGTCATATGTATATTTATTCTAACCTTTGCAAAGCCTCAAAGATACTTTGACTTTGTGCATTAAAAGTGGAACAATGTTTTCTCGGAAAAAACTGATCTTTTAGATAAAATGCCGCAAAATCCTGGAACACTCTTCCTGTAACTCACGCCATGATCAGCAACATCTTTATCACCTCAGTTCACTCTTATAAACCCTTTGAATAATTTCATTTGTTTTTTGGGGTTTTTTTTTTTTTTCATTTTTATAGTTTATAATTTATTCATATTGTTCTGTACAGATCTCCATTTAAACCAGCTATGCTGAACTGGAATTTCTGTTTAGATAATGTAAACAGATAAATAAGATCTGATGGAACCGAACAACATCAACATCTGCTGGTCTAAAGAAGTGCTGTTATAGCCTAAATGCAACATATTTTAGTTGTTGCAGTTTACAAGCAGTTGTAGATATTTTTGAGGGAGGTTCTGATCCGGGGGGATACTCTAGGGTCAAAAGGGTTGGGACGACCGTCGGAAAAGTCCCCAAAATACCCTGAAAGATACCCAGGGATAATAATTTTCTTCCCTAAAAATACCTCTCGGTTTTAAAATTACCCTAAAAACTACCAATTGAAAGCTGAAAATTTTCCCCAGGGTAGCTAGCGGGTAGGCGCTAAGACCTATCGTGTTGTGCTGAACGTAATATGCAGTGGATAAAGGCGCGCGCGTAATAGAAGGTTCGCCAAAGGACGTCTTTTGAAACTTCTTATAAGTACCCACGTTTGATAAGACACGGGACTGCAAGCAGCCCAATAGCTTGGCGTTTTTAAACCCTAAAAGTACCAAGCTCTTGGTTAAACACCGGATTTCTTTTTACAATCCCTAAAAGATACCAGACTGGCAATTTTAACCCCTAAAAAAAGAAAACGACGAACAAAGAAACCGTGTCTAGACGGGACACGGTTTCTTTGTCGTGT
>JAOBAT010109190.1:0-14771 GCA_026413305.1 Hydrozoanthus tunicans
GTTGTTTAATGTAACTCATCAAGCTGTTCGTCTCAATGTTCACACAATCCTCTACTCCTATCAATCCTCTTCCTCCTCCTTATTATTATTATTATTATTATTATTATTATTATTATAAGAAATTTATTAAGTATCATGTTACTAAGTATAAATGAATAAGTAAACAAGAACATTTCTGGCTGGTAAAATTCAAAACCAAACTAGAACTTTTTTAGTCTCCATTCTTCTGCTCACTTGTCTTCTTGATACTTGAACCAATTCAAGGCTTGTGGTCAACAGACTAATAAGTAAGAAATTTAGCATAACAAGGCCTGTATTCCTCTTCACTCCTAAAGTTCATTTTCATGGTTACCAATTCAAGGCATAACAAGGCCTGTATTCCTCTTCACTCCTAAAGTTCATTTTCATGGTTACCTCTGGCATATATGCTTATAGAGTAGCCAGCGTAGCTAAGCATTTATGTCATTTGGGAGGGAAAAAAACAACCAGAAGCAAAAAGTGGGCTGTAGATCGAGGGAATGTGGAGAGAGAGCTTCTGGCCAACGGCTCACTAGCACACTTATCTGACTTGCTTTGCCCCACCAACTCGCTCATGGCTCTCTCTTTGTTCTCATGGCTTCACAATGGTTGTTTTCACCTTTGAGAATCACTAGAATGCTAAGCTCAGGCTTTCAAGTGATCCTACTTTTCCTACTGTTTCCTACTTTTTTTTACCCTTCTCCTACTATTCCTACTTTTATCTTGAAATTCCTACTATTTCCTACTTTTTCCTACTTTTTGTATGCCGCAATTTCAACAAATTGTGCAAGATTGTATCATGCAGTAATAGGGAGTAAGCCTTGCAGGTGTTCAGGGTTAAAGCCTGGACCACATGTCGCAAGGAAGATTTCTTGACGAACAAATGTTCATCTGGCATGTCCAGTCCAGATGGCTCACACTCATAACAGCAGTGAAATGAGTCACAGGCAGACTAGAAGCAGTTCATCAGTACTTCCTCAAAGATCTGTACCAAAGGCTGCATTCTTAGTCCTTCTTCTAAGCCCTCAGTTGTCCTACTTTCCTTCTACTTTTCCCCTCGAGATCCTTCTTTTGTCCTACTTTTAAAATAATTTCGGTCCTACTTTTTTCCTACTTTTTCACCTGGGTGTGCTTGAAAACCTGTAAGCTATGCTAGCTTCTTAAAGAGCAATACAGCAGACTGTTAAGCAATACAGTTTTACAAAATTTTGACCTTGTGGGTAGATGGATGGCCAAACCTAGACTTTGCCTACTTGCAAAGCATGAGTAACTAAAAATTATATAAGGACTTCTTTAATATCTAAATTGCATTTTTTCACCTCCAGAATCCTGTTTTTGCTTTATGCATAGTTTTTAATCGACTATATTATTAACCTCCCAACTGGTAGGTGCAGCTGCAACACATGTTACTGCAGACATAGTGGCCAGCAGTATTACCTCAATGGAGTTTTTTGACCGACTGTATGCTGCAGGTATTGCTGTGGTCCTATATGTTAATTGTTTAACCCTGAGTGCCCAAGCTTGTTCATAAAACCAAGAGTGTCTTATTTTCAATTCATTCCAGAGCTCAATGAGTTCATTAAGATCGAATCTTAAAGTGCCTTTGACATGAACAACTTTGTTACATCAGTGGATTGACTTTTCTCAATGAGCAACAGTTTTGTTATAAGGGTTTTCAACTGATATGTAGTTAGTTGTGGGACCTGTAGGCAAATTTTCAATTTCTTGAAATCTGTTGCCAATCCTTAACCTTTGGACTAAAATTAGTACCTATTCTGAAGAACCCCTCAAGAGACATCAGCCAAGTTTTTGCTAAAATTCATCCAAAGATTATGGATTGGCAGTAGGTTTCAAAATATTGCAAATTTGCCTCTCTGGCGTTATCAGTTGAAAACGTTAAATGTTAATAACTCAAGAACCATAAAAGATTTCGACAATTTTGTTTCCTGCTATTCATCATAGAAAGATCTACCCACTGACATAATAAAATATTACCTGCGCAAGGCTTTATCAAAGTTTTCAAAGTTGAAGTCTAAAATGCAAAACTTTTTTTCATGGCCATTATTTTTTTCCAAATGGTTCTTTGGGTCATTTAATTGGTAGCATCTTCTTTTTCAGGAAATTTTCAAATATGTGGAGTCTAAAGCAGTTTACTTTTTTTTTTCATGCAACATGCACACAGATATTGTCAGAGAGTCTGGGAATATTGTCAAATGCTATGATGAATATCTTGATGATTTTGTAATCTCTGATGAACTCAGGAAGGTTGGTGTGAAATTACAGCACTGCTTATACAGTAGCTCTGCTTCTACATAAATTGTAGTGCACATGCAGCAACAAATATCATAACCTTGACAGGTCGATACAAACAGCATGAGTTGTTGTTTGTGTTGTTACACTCTTTGCCAACAAGTAATCTGAGCCAAAAGGCAAGGATCGTGAGGCAGCAGCATTATAGGGCCACATGTGTAAGTACTGCACTTTATGCAGGTGAAAAAAAAATTGGGGGGAACAGGTGTAAAGTAAGGGAATGTAACATCAGAAAAGAAAATAAGCCAATCACATTGTGAAAATTTTTTGTGATGTCAAGGCTCCTTGGCTTCTACGTGACTTTGAGAGTGATGAGCCTTGTGAATTTATTGGACACTATGCACAACAGAGCTTTGTTGTTTTATCCAAGTAAGCATGTCGTTTAATCAAGCACTTCTTGAACTAATCAAACTGAAAGCTTTAAGGGAAGCAAATGTATCGAAATGCTTGCAAAACGGTTGCATTTATGTGTAAGACACTCTGTGCTTTAATTTATAAGCAAATATTGTCACAAGTCATTAAGAAAGACTTGAGAACCAGTCACAGTATGGAAGAAATCACAGTGTGATGACTTTATGTCTTATAGTGTTGAAAGTATTCCTTGTTGGCACTTAGCTACTTTTGTTGTATAAGGTAATGGAGTATCTAAATTTCATTGAATGTAGTTCGTCTAATGCATTTTGATGATTTCAGATGTTGCTTCTTGAAGAATCCGACAACTATGAAGTGTTCAGTGAAACTGACCGTCAAGAATTCTTGTTTAGAATCTTTAAGCATTTGTGTTTAGGTGGTGCCTGCTGCCAGGTAAACTACAGTTCAAAACTTCTTAAACAACATTTGAAAAAAATATTTTTAGGTAAATTATTGCATGGATACAGCACTGCTTTTGCAATACAAAAGAAACTGTAGTAGTTAATATTATCAATAATAATATTATTATATGGTAATACGATTGTTACTATTATTAATTGTTATGGTAGTAAAAATAGGCCCGCAATGCGTGCGTGTAGCTACTGCGTTCTTGTTTCCATTGGTATGTAAGGACGGTGCTGTTTAGTACGTACATCTGTTTTAGAAAAGGTTGTCGTAAGGACTACGCGCCCATACCACTTACTGTTTAGTTACGGATTACATAAGATTCGTACATTCAATGACTAGCCCTATTGTTCGAAATAAGTGGTTATTCGACAAATGACTGACATTCTGCAACATGGAAATTGGTCAGTGCTCGGTCTAAACAATAGGTTTGTACGACTCGACAAAATCTTTTTGAAATTTTATTTTCAATAGTAGGATGTCCCCTGCTCTCTGGGCCAGCATCTCCAGAAAGCTCTTAGCCGTTTCCTTCGTGTAGCCATCCAAACACCTACATGATAACGTACTCAGGGTTCGTACGGGTTTTGGAGAGTCTTGGAAAGTCTTGGAAATTGATAATACCTTTTTCCAGGACCTGGAAAGTTTTGGAAAATTCCTTTTTCGACTGCTGGCCATAGAAAGGTTTTGGATTTTTTTCGGTAGCCCATCCCGAACCTTACAAAAAACTGCCTTGAAACGCCAATTTTTTTTTCACCTACTGGCCAGCAGATTGACCTTTAGAATGCATGCGCAAAAAATGGTAACATACTTGATCTGACTAAGTCAAACAGCTTCAGAAGAACAGCCAAGTCCGAGAGGGAAGAGCTAGAGATTAGAGACAAAGCGCATGAAAGACAATCTACATTAATAAATACTTGAATGTTTAACAGAACTCTGAATTTATAGTCGTTGAGTTTCTAAATGTTTTGGAAATTTGATTAAACGGCTCTGGAAAAGTTTTGGAAAAGTTTTGGAATTTTTCACTGAGTAACCTGTACGAACCCTGCGTACTGAATCTCTTGGTGATCTGGGAATTGTTAGGATACTGTATCTCCCACCATAGTAGCGCATACTTGTCTCTCTTGCATGGGGTTTTCTACCATGACATGCGCAAGCTCATATCTGGAAGGACGACCCTTCTCGCCTGCTAATAGATGTGTCTGACGTCATTCAATTTGCTCACCTCGGAATGTGCCAGAAAGCACTTATTCTTTGACTGTGATGCTCTGCTTTGGGAATTGTCTTGGAATGTCATGGTGGTGTCTCTCTTTGAGCTTAAGATCACATAATGCCAAGCCCATTTTTTTGACTGTTTGAATTGTAGCGTTTCTAGCTATTTTAATGCTGGGGCCTAGTTGGTTGATTAGTTAACATTACACGGTCTTACCTGTTTCTCTCGCTTATAGTACGAAGACAAAGTGCTGCCATATTTGGATACAACCAAGGCTCTATACAAAGACCTGGTCAGGTAATTCATGTCATTTTCATTCACCTAAAGTTTCAAGTGAAGGGTTTTCATGCTCGGAGATCTTATGGACCAGACTTTGACATACAAAGCAATAGTGTACTAAATAAATGGACATTTTGTACACTTTGTGTGGATAACCTTAGCTTTCTTATTATCTCAGAAGCTATATATTACAAAGGCAAATTCGAAAATAAGCATTTCCTGAATCAAAATATGGTTTATAAGAAATTAAAACTAATTCACATCATTTTTTACCAACACTTTGAAAAAACATGCGATCACTTATTACTAAACAAAACGTACAGATGTCAAGACTGAAAATACGCAATTCAGCTTACACTGCAATGTACATTAATTAAGTACCTACTTATTTTTTTATTTTGAAACGTTTTCCAGAACATGGATATACAGATCCGACCAGTCAATTCTTAACCATCAACCATGGTTTAAAAGCCTCGAAGTAACTGCAACTGTCTTGACGGCTTTTTTGATTCAAAATAGGATAGTATACTTAATAAATAATAGCATTGTCAAGTTGTTGGTTGAATATGTGAATTAAACGTCGTCATTTGTCTTATACTTCTTAGGACTGTCGGGTACAACTGATTATCAGAAGCTATAGTTATGAGTGTTCAGATTCCCTCTTGCTGAAGTTTTGTTATCCATTTTCAGCGTTTATAAAGATCCTAACACCAAGCAGTTATCAGTGAGTTCATTGGTCTTCAAAGTTTCGGTGAAGGTTAGTAGGTATTCTATATACTTTAAACCAGTTGTTGAAATCATATAGTGACCATTTATTTTGCTTGTCTTGAAGGGTAGAAATGATTGGTGTTATTCATTCTAATTTTTGAACCAGTTGGTGAAACTCTGTAAAGTGAACATTAATTTTGCTTGTCTTGAAGAGTAGAAATGATTGGTGATATTCACTCTAATTTTTGAACCAGATGATGAAACCCTACAATGTGACCATTCATTTTGCTTGTTTTTAAGAGAAGAAGTGATTGGTGTTGTCCATTCTGTATTTTGAACAAGTTGATAAAACCCTATAAAGTGACCCCTCATTTTGCTTGCCTTGAAGGGTAGAAATGATTGGTGTTATTAATTCTAATTTTTGAACCAGTTGATGAAACCCCATAATGCGAGCAATCGTTTTGCTTGTTCTTAATAGAAGAAATGGTTGGTGTCATCGATTCTTTGCTAACTTGTGAGTCGAACCAATTATTGTCATTGTTAAATAAATCCATTAAAGAAATTGTTTTTTAAGAAATTCTGAGCTTGCTACTATGTTTTTACCAAAAGTAAGTTTTTTTAACACATTAGTATTCTGTCTGACAGTTTTAAATGCATCATTAAAGAGACTAACCCGAGAAAAGAAAAACAAGACGCATTTATAAATACTGACTGTGCTTGTAAATAATTTTCAACATGACTATGACTTGAAATAAAGTCGTAATATTGTCATATAAGTTCAACACTCGTTTCTTGGCCCAAAACTTGGATTTACTGAACGATGTTTTCTTTTCTCGGGTTAGCTACTGTAACGAGGTATTCTGTCTGCGAACAGATTTAGCTATGGAAAGATTTTTGAATTTGCTTGAAAGGACTTTGAAAGCTCTGTATTTTCGATTGTGAGTCTGCGGTGTTAAGACTTCCAGTACCAACTGTGTTTGTATTCTTAGGTCGATGATGTTGTGCTGTACCCTTCCTCCGAGGAGCATGAGCAGTCTTTTGCTTACCTCATTGTTGATCCTTTCAACCGACATGTCAAGATGTGGTATCACCGGAGATAGCTAGATGTAGTATCACTGGAAATACCAAAGAATGGTATAACCGGAAATAGAAAAGGATGGTATCACCGGAAATAGAAAAGGATGTTATCACCGGAAATAGAAAGGGATGGTATCACCGGAAATAGAAAGGGATGGTATGTATAATCGGAGATAGCAAAATATGGTATCGTCGAAAACAGAAAATGATGGTGTAAGTATGGTATCACAGGAAATGACAAGATATGGTACCATCCTAAATGTCATTAGGTTTATGGTACGAATAGAGAAAACATGGTATTGGCGAGCATTGGAGTTGGCGGAAGACAAATATTTATGTGCAGAATGATAAATCAGGTTTAAAGGACATTTTTGTGATTTTCAATTTTATAAGGTATAACTTCCATCAGCGGTCAATCTTCTTGTACAAAATGAACAATTCTGGATGCTTTCAAATGCAAAAATACACTTCTTAGTTAGTTCTTGCATTATATTTTTCTTGTTTCTTAAGGACGAAATGTCGTTGTGTTAACTGATCAGTTTCTTGAAACAACAAACTTTAATAAACTGGTTGGAAGCGAAAAGGTTAAAAATCTTAATTTTAAGTTCAAGTTCTGGAAATAGCCGACTCAATTTTGTCAAGGTAATCAGTTCTTCCCAGCCTTGGGATGATTATTAGTCTAATTATAGACATAAGGAGCGTTTAAAATCAGTACAGATGATGCAATGCTTGCTAAAAATGAACACCATTCACTGAGGTCTAATTCCAAGTTGGATGCCTTTTCAAGGAGGTCGTATTTGGCTACACGCATGTACTGTTCTTAAAGATCTTTATAGCCAGTAGTCGCTATTATGAGAAACAACAGAATTCAAGGGAATATTTATTGTGAACGTAAATATCTTTTTCCTTAAAGTATGTCCAAATCTGGGAAATCAGTTTGTTAGAACACGGGCGCTAGGATAAGATCAGTATACACCCTATCTAACGGTTAGTAACTAGCATTGAAAGGCAATTCGGTGAAAGTAATGTAAGTTATCTATAGCATTTGTCACGAATAGTAAAGAACAATTCGGACGTAACTCGGTGAAAATATCGGTCACTAGTATTTGTAATACTAGCTGCCTCACTATGAATCTTTAACTATATACTGATCTTATCCTAGCGCCCGTGGTTACAAAGGTTTTTGAAAAAGAAGAAAAACGTCTTATTTTATAGAATAATTTTTTTGGTTGCTGAGTTATTAAGGTTTTTCAAATGTGCAATCAACCAAAGTCGTGACGTCATGTCAGGGACAATTTACAGAAGGGCAATTCTCCATCTCAACAACATGGTTTGTGGTCGTGTTATAATAAACAATTGTGCAAAGTTTCAGGGTCATTAGTCTTGTTATTCAAGAAATAACTATTTTATTATCTTTCCATTTGTTAGTCCTTGATTCGATGTGACATCACGATTTATCTAATTTCCATATTTAAAAAAGCTTAATATTTAATATTTTATCTTATAAAACTTCGCTGTACTGTGGTATTAATGTTTTTGAATGAATGGAGTTCAAACTTTCTCATGCATAAATAATACAGTCATGAAATAAAATGCACTTGAATTTATATCATATGAAAAAAAACATTTAAAATGTCAAAGGATATTTTTTATTTCTCATACAGATTAACAATAACGTTTTATTTTAAATTAAAATGTGCCACAAAAGAAGAAGTCTGAGCAATGTTCGTGCAAGACTGGTTGCAACGCAAGATTTTCCAGTTTTAGATTTCCACACAGAAGCTAAGCCGTGTCCAGAGTCAACAATGCTTGCAAAAACCAACAATACCTAGGTTAAAAAAACGTTTCAATGCTGATGACATTCCTTCGACATAACACTCACCATTTCAACTTCTCATAAGCGTAGACCATTAGAAAAAGGTGTGAAAATTTTGTTAATTGCAGTGGTCTGGCCGGATTTAGAACTCACAGCCTTTTAGTTACGAGTTTGTCGAACAATGCGTCGCTGATTGTTCCTAAAGCAACAATGTTTGTCTTGCTCCATGACTCGCGAGACGATTTATTTGTCCACGATTGTACGCAGATACCTCGCAGAGCAACAGGTCTTTACAAAACACTGTTTTAGAACCATGATTATGTCTTGGCGTATGTATTCCTGCCAGAGTCATCAACCATTAACCTAAGCGGAAACCTTAAATGGCTAGGGGCAGGCGATGTGGCCGCTTTCGTGCTAACGAGACTGTTTAGGTCGAATGCAGAGTTGAACGGCGTTACAAAGTCCAACAACACCATCCACTAAATTATCTGTGGAATTTTTAACCTGTCTTAGAGGTTTCTGAGGTTCCCTTGATCCACTAGTAGTTGATGAATCAAGCGTGAGAACGCTTTCTTCTTTTACATCGGGAGTGTATTTCAAAACGAGTGACAGCTCCACATAGCATGGTTCTGTAGCAACAGATAAACAATTACTAGAGATGTAAAGCCATCAACATACCTACTGTGACAACCATCAGCATACCTGCTAACACTACCATTTAAATACCTATTGTGACAACCATCAACATACCTACTGTGACAACCATCAACATACCTGCTAAGACTACCATTTAAATACCTACTGTGACAACCATCAACATACCTACTGTGACAACCATCAACATACCTGCTAAGACTACCATTTAAATACCTACTGTGACAACCATCAACATACCTGCTAAGACTACCATCGAAACACCCACTGTGACAACCCTAAACATACCTGTGACAACCACCAACGTACCTACTAAGAATACCATCAACATACCTACTGTAACAATTACCAACGAGGCACCAACTAATTCAACAATAAAATCGCAGAGAGCCGAAAATGCATAGGCATCCCTATACACACCTACCATGCAACAAGGTCGATTGATTCAATCTAGAATTGGCCAGTCTATAGTGTCAAAAAACAAAGAAAATATATACGTTTTGATAAACAATGCGCCTCTTCTGGAAAAAATGGATCCTCACCTGACCAAGTAGAATGAGAAAGGACCACAGTAGTTTGTAAGCGGTGTTTGTGTGAAGTCATAGTGTGAAAGTCCGATTGTTTTGGAATGATCAACTGCCGTTTCAGGTCGGGATAAACAACCTATGGCAAAAGTAACTTTCTTTAGTAAAATCATACTAATGAATGCTGCATTCTGATTGGCTACGCTACTCATAGGCTATTAGTGATAGCCTACGAGTAGCGATTGCGCATGAACATATTTGTCCTAAACATTAAAAAATTAATTTTAGAGCTTTAAAAAAAGATTTTTTACTTCTGATTTTTAACCAACTAGTATGATTTTACTAAAACAATTATCCCTCTCGCCCTCATGGGCTAGTAGCCAAATAGGCCATTCAGCCTGCGGCCTCATGGGCTATTGGCTTCTAGCCCATTCGGGCTTGAGGGATAATTGTTAAATATTCCACTTTGACTGCACTGTCACCTTGTGTATGTGTTGTTTTGTTTTATTACATGGATGAGGCCTGTCACCCTTGGTTTATAGTTTATACGCCCTTAATCGAGAAGACAGAATTATAACATTTCGTAGATGTTGAAGCACAGATAGCACACTCTCCTCAGTTCTTTTAAGACCCTGAGTGAAGGTGCACTGGTAATCAAACCTAGGCCTCCCACACGACAGACTGGCGCTTTACCAACTGGCCTAACCAGGCAGTGGTTATGTAGCATAGGTGTACTTCACAACAAAACTAAAAATAACTATTATGGTTAATGGGTTAGTTATCTTAAAAAGAAATACAAATTTATATCGATTCTTACTTTGTGCACTTAAATCAGGAAAGATTTTTGCGTCTTTGAAAATTGCTTTGGCAAAGGTCTTGTTTGGTAGATATCGCTTCTGGAATAGTTTTCCCAACTAACATTTTTGATGTCTTTAGTTTTGACATCATCGGTCGGCTTAACACACTGAAATCTAAGAGTCAGCCATCACTTTGCGGCAGGTGGTGAATCAGTAGTCTAAGTAACAACGACTGTTCTTGAAAAGACTACCAATCTATTGCTCAAACAAATGCAATGCCCTTTACAGGGCTAGCACTATTCCTGGAAGTCCTGGAAAACTCTAGAAATTTTTTTTTCCATTCCTGGAATTTGCCTTAAATTTTGTGGAGAATAGTGTGAATACTTTTGTGTTAAAAACAGAGGTTGCCAAGCATCAGAATCGCGTTATATTTATATCGTCAAAACCAAGATTTTATTTGATTTTATTAAAAAGGGATTTTGTGCCTGGAAAGCTCCGGGAATTTTGTGATCAGTAATCAGTACAAACCATGTGCATCTCAAAAGATACTTATTAAAAGGTAGCCTAGAAAATATAAGCCTCGCGGTTTCTTTTTAGGCTACCTTGCCCTGGATAAAGCAACTTTAGTTAATGTAAGCTCTTTTTCTATATATGTTACAGTATTACTATTATCATTGTTGTTTATTTCCCTTTTTTTGAATAGAAGTACTATATATTATTATCTACCTAGTGGTTAGAAAAATAAAATTGAATTGAATTGAAAAATATTTGACACCATATTTTATGCTAGTACCCGCTGTCCAAATCCTTAAGTTTCGAAGTCGTTTCTAAAAAGGGGAATATTGGAGTCAGGAGAGACTTACCTGAATCCGAACACGGGACGGATCACAGACATTTTCAAACTCTGCATCCACATGAACGCCCAGTGTTAAGCCAGCTGTAAAGCTTAAGGGATTGTCTGAGCCTCCGACAGGTTCATTAAGGGTTGCAGTTGCCTGTCGTAAATGATTTCCAACGTTCAGCGGTGTAACCGTATGACTTAAAGCGATCTGCTGAAGGTACTCGGCAACACTTGACGTCTTGGTGACGTTGGACTCGAAGAAGCTCCTAAATGACATCATGGCTTCACTAAACGGGTCAACTGTAACGTCATGGTCGTTGACAAAGCTGGTAAATGCCCGCACTCGAACAAGAAATGGTTCCCACATCTCTAGTGTAGCACCGAGGGATCTGTGAACATGATGATGGTATCGTTTGGTACTGTAACTGGTCTAGCAAAGGCCCCGTATCTAATAAACGCTTCCACCGACGTGTGAAGCTTATATTAGATGCTCCTCTCTAACAAACGCCCCGTGTCTAATTGAAGCCCCTCGAGAAATCGCCTCAAAAACAAAATAAACGCTCAGTAGAGTAAAATAACACAATTTAACTATTTTCTTGCTTGCAGTGGCTTGCGAATTGTATCTTGAACAACCTCGAGTTCAAAGTAACGGTGGTGCTCTTTAATTTTTCGAATCTTGTAAATTTCGGTGCTGAATACGTCAGTTAAAGTGAAATAAACGCCTCATATCTATTTAACGATCCCCGGAAATTTAATAGACGCCGCGGGTTTTGTTAGATCACTTACGGCAATTGATCAGGCTAGTAAATGCCGCCCACATCCGAAGTGGAAACAATTTCCATATCTCTAGTGTTGCAAACTAGTGAACGTAATTCTCTCAACATAAATTTTTGAATAAACGTTTGTACAGCTAGGCGAAATACAAATAACGAGTTCAGGAAACTTACCTCGAAGCTTGACTGTCGCACCTCTGCGTCATAAGCAACTGATGTGCATGCGCAACGAGTCGTAGCTGTTTTAGCTGTAAAACCTGTTGGCCACTAAGACCAATGAACAAGTGTTCAATGCGATAAGAGTTTTTTAACAGTTCATGAACAACAGACTTGAGGCAAGACCCCTGCCTTGAACATAAGGCAGCCGGCACCTGCCATTGCTTGTCTCCCTGCGCCCGCAGTACACTCAGCTGACAATGCAAGTAAAGAGAAGTGCACTCAGCCGTGGCTGCAAGTTCTTTGTTGATATTCCCCACATGATGAAGATCTTGAATGGTTACTCGCAGAGCTTGTTGAGCGGCAGTTGGATCCATGGTGTATATTTGCCGGATACGTTCTTGCGTTCTCTCCAAGAACAGCCGAGTGTTTTTTGCTCCTAAGCAGTGGACATAATCATGAGAATATTAGCTTTCTTACGTATTGTAGCCACTACCAAACTAAGAATGGTTATAGAAGACGCATTCATATACTTTCCCCACTCAAAGTACCTAAAATGAAAGCACTATTGAAAAAAAACTAGTTTTTGGACCAGGAGCTTGCCCCCAAACGCTGCTAATTTTGTTGCTGCTGTTGTTGTTATTAAGGATCGAAGTTTCTTGAAAAAACCCTAAGGCTCCGTCAGTTCGTATCAAGTCGCAATAAAACTTCCCACAACGACCCTAATAGACATTCCTCATCGACTGACGGAGTTAGGTTTTCGATTCCTGGATTTTGAGAGAATTTACGAGCAATTTTAGGTTGCGTCGTACACGATGGTATTCACAATTAATATTAAAACTGAATACGCGTAGTCGAAGCCGGCTAAAAGAACTAAGGATCCGTCAGTTCGTATCAGATCACCAAAAATGTTTGCACAGTTGTAATAAGCAGAAATCCCTATTGACTGACTGAATTAGACCTTTATTTTTGATTCTTGGTGGATCCTAAGAGCAATTCTTGATTGCACCGTACAACCCAATTTTTTGTGTTACTTATTAATATAATTGAGAGAGCAATGTTATGCATTTAGATGAAGTTTCTTCTGTGTTTTGGCGATCATGTCGCACTCTAGTGCTCACGGAACAACTGAGAAACACGTCACGTTTCGTACGATACAAATCGGGTGAAACCCAAAGTTCTATTTTATGTCTTAATATTGAAAATGCCTCGCACGAAGGTTGTTAAAGGTTTTTAAACCTTTAATGCCGACGCACTAAATGGTTTTTTTAACAACAAGTACGACTGTACTACGGAACCAGGAACTGGTCAATACAGTAGTACCACCAGTTCCTGGTCCCGTAGTACAGTCGTACATGTTATTTAAAACTTCTTCAGTGCGTCGGCAAGTAAAGGGCTAGCACTCTTAACTTGGGAGCCTTGCCCTGTTAAGGTTGTACAATAATTTTAAGTCCTGAATCAAGAGCTGCTATAACTCTAACTACAGCCATTACCCGTATCATTCTGTGAGTAGTCTTCTAGCTGCCTCGGCTGTTCAATCCCATCTAGGTGAGGTACCAAACCTGGCTGGCTGTTCCGCAGGTAGCTGTAATGCCTGACAGTATGGTCGGGGAACATGGCTATCATTGTGGGCGACTTAACAGTGGCATTAAACACAAGGATTACGATGGCGATGTAAGCTGGGTCATCCACCGATGGCTCCGAGGTGGCAAAGAACGGGTGGGCTGAGAGAAGCTCTGGGACGAGTGAGGCGGCGAGGTGCTGATGCTTCTCGCCGAGATACTTGGCACATCTAAACCGGAAGAGGAAGAAGATATCAAAAAACAGTTACAATGGCTGCCAATAAGAGACACGGCTGCATCCGTGAAACTCGTATTCCACATAGCAGCCACTTTTCTAGGGAGAGGGCTTGAAATAACTATCGGGCAGGAGCCGGACCTGACATTGTTTGGTCAAACATGAATTTGCTCGTACACACACGTTTTTGTTTGGACAAACTTAATCCATTTCAACTAATTGCATGTGTTTTATTGCAAAGCGGGTGGCCTTATTCATTGTTTAGACTCTCACTCGTCTTTTTCCTTTTGCTTACACCAGATGCTACGCGAGTTATTGTCGGCGCAGCAGGGGGTCCGAAGACCACTTACAACACAGCAGTAGCCGATTTCCGGCCACGAATGTAACTAATTTCTTAACCAAAAGTCTACTTTATTTAATACTATTTTCTTTTCGAGAACATGATTAGACTGAATTATTTCAATCACGATTGGTAATGTCTCAAGGCTGGATTTTCTTTTAAAGCGCAAACGACCGGGTTTTTTTTGTCCGGACAATGCTCGATTTTGACAAAGTAGCGCATTAAGTGCGGATAAAATTCAAATCATACCACGGCGCTTTAAGACGTAAAATGGTTTGAAAGAACTCCAAGCTGCACTATACTAGCGTTGACATCGAACTAGTGGGTTCTAGCTCGGACACTGGGCCACCAGCCACGCAAACTTCGCCATGATCATACGAATTTAAAAGTGAGATTGATCTCCTGCCTTTCAAATTATGTGACACCACACATATCTAATGAGTTTAAAAATTGTTTCCGCAACTTTGGCGCTAAAATAGGCATTTTGTATTCGTAAATTCAATGCGAAGTTTGTTTCTAAAACTGGTTACAAGTGTCTAGGCGGAAGATATATGGGTCAACATTAAATTTAAGATATTTTAAATTAGTAAAATCATACTAGTGGTCTATCATGAATGCTGCATTCTGATTGGCTACGCTACTCATAGGCTATTAG
>JAOBAT010109201.1:0-14771 GCA_026413305.1 Hydrozoanthus tunicans
GATGCGATATTCAATAGGTAGCCAGTGCAGGTCCATTAGTTGAGGTGTAATATGTTCGTATTTGCGGGACATCTTAAAAAGGCGGGCAGCAGCATTCTGTACACGTTGCAGTTTCTGTGAGATGTATTTTGGAGATCCATTAAGTAGTGAGTTGCAGTAATCCAGTCGAGAGCTGACAAACGCATGCACAAGAATTTCAGTAGACTTTAAAGAGTCATTTTTTACTAAAATTCTTTAGAGTCTGTCACTGGTTTGCACTGTTTGTACTGCCTTATATGTAAAAGACATTTCAACTGACAAAAACAAACTGAAAAGACCGGGAACAAACAGTCAGACTTCACAAAGCGACAGCAGCATTATTGCTTGATGTTCATTAGACACATATTGTGCTGCAGCAACCCTACATACCTGCCGCCATTTCTTGTTTTCTGGGGTGAAAAACTCCAGCCCTAAGAGACCTGCGCGAACCATGTTCAGCCAATTGATGTAGATAATGTTGTCAGCGGCTACACCCTCGTGGCCAAAGATCCTGTTCGCAGATGAACAAAAACTTTCGTTCAACTTTCTGGTAAAACATTCAACTACCGAATGCCGTAATAAAAAGAAAACTTGGCACAACGGTGGCAAGAGGGAAGGTAAGAAGGGAAGGGGCACATAAAAAAAGGTAAACTAAATCTTAAGCCAAGAAAAATGTGCAGTTTGGATTTCTGGACGGTAAGAGTCGTTTGACTGAAGAAGGTTTTTGCGTTCTTGTTTTTGTTGCTGTCCAAAACAAGCCGAAACCAACCAAAACCTCGAGCGGCGGTGACATTTACAAATCTCACGCCCTTTCATCCAAACCACCATGATAGAGCTAAGGGTATTAATTTGCTATGAAAACCTGAAAAAGTGATGTCACTTATTTACAGAACGATTAAAACATACAACCAGTCAAACATAGGATCCTGAAATGAGGATACCTACTTCAAAACATCTCTGTCTAAACACATGTAAATCCCAACACACTCTGCTCGGCATTCCTCGTAAGACGAGCTTAACTCTGCAAATTTGCTTCCCCAGCTCTCCCCTGGACAGTACCAGCTTGTTATCTACGGAGTAAAAAGATTTTATAAAGTATTTTACTTTGGCTGTAAAAGACAAAGCTATTACTAAATAAAAAACTAACATGAACAAAAACAGTTTCAACCGTTCCAGAAATGGAAAGGAAACATATTTTCATCAAAAGGGCACAGTACTAACCATCCAAATTCCACAGTTGAATAACACTGCTAACTAGTTTTCATGGCCTTAAGATGAGTATAAAATAAAAAAACCGAAAAAATAAACTAAAACTAAAATAGGCAAACTTCTTTGGTAATGAAAAGAACAAACCTTTTCGCCCGTTTCTGTATGTTTGACGTTGTCAGTGTCAAAGTTGAATTTTCCGTCTGCGTGCTGTCAGTAGGAATAAAACAAATTAGAAAACCTAACAATCAGCAAAGGCTCCAAGTTAATCAGATTCAGCTAAATGCTTTCATTGATAGTTTGTTGACAGCTGCGGTTTAAATTACAAAGTTCAATTATAGTCTTGGGTTTTTATGACGCATGAAATTACTATATATTTTACAAAAGTGCTGGTTGTAAGTGACTCCAGGCCATTAAGGAAAACTAGACCGCAACTTTTGGAGAACAGGGATCGCTATGATTATCCGTTGGTTCGTTAAAAACAAGTTTGGCTCATTTGGGGCACCTTTCTTGACAAATAACTAAAATACAAACGATAACCAACTTTGATAGCAGCAAGGAAGATTTTTATGGATCTTCTAATTAAACCTATCGTGGAGATCATCATTTATCCTTTAATCAACATCTAAGGGTCTTTCTCGATTTGGTTAAACTAAAAATGATTCAAGACGACTTTGTCCTCCGATTGTGTCAACACGCGACTCATGCAGCACAATACTTTTCCAAGACTTGCAAGACCTAAAGTCCAAACAACACAGCCCCGCTTAGCAGCTTCTCAGCATAAGTCCTTGTTCCTAACCGCTTTTTAGCACCATAGTTGAACACAAAATTGTCCCTTAACAACTAATCCTAACAAGACAAACCTTTAGGCACACAACTGTGTTATGATTTTGAACAAAACGTTTCAGCCGATTCGATATGATTAATTTTCTATACAAAACAATATCGATAAAGCAAACGATATAAAAACCTAACCAATTCACAAATACTCGTTACTTGCTCATGTTACCAGTAGAGATAGCTCTTATTATAGACAAATGTTCAAGATTGGCTTAGTTTTTTCTTGGAACCTAAAACGAAGTGAACGACGGCACAATCTTAACTGTTATTTTCTTCTCTTTTCCAAGATATGAGAAACATCAGATGGTACTAAGGAGTAAGAAAATAGAGATAAACGTGCGAACTCACCTTCTCAAACATCTTACCGCTGCCATGTCCAAGAAGTTCATGGAGACCTACTTGAACCTCAAATGAGGGACCTTTCAGTTTCTTGAACAACGCCTTTTTGACAAATTCAAATAGGAACTGTTTAATTTTTGGAAACACGTGCAATAACCAGAAAAAAGTACAATAAACTCTTTGTGCCATTACATCAACTCATGCAAATTTGCAATGTCAGGGAATTCCAACCTTTGTTCAACTGGGCGCCATGAGGCACAAGGCAGAAAAGGTAAGAAACGGTCAAATAGGCAAATAAAAAAAATCTTTGTCCCCGCCAATTCGAATTCGGCAACACTTGGTCTTGCGACAGTTTAATCCTGTTATTTTTTGGTTGGCCCTCCCCGCTAAGTTTGATTGGTTCCATGGAATTCATCTTGCAACTGTGGCATTGCATCTGTCTTCTTGGAATAGTTCCGTTGCATCTTTTTTTCTTGTACAGGTTGTCTAGCATCGGTCTTCTACTAATGATTGCTGGAACCTCTCTTCTTTCAATGTTGACGCGACATCTCTCTTTTTCTAATGGTTTCGTGGCGTCCTTTTCTTGCAATGGTTTCACGTGGCATCTCTCTGCTTCTAAAGATTTAATGAGATCTTTCTTCTAGCAATGTCTTTGTTGCACCTTGCAAAGAACATGCTAAGGATTAAAAAATCACAATGCTAGTTCATAGAAATTACAATGCTAATTCACTCACACAAATAAAACTCTTCTAGCAACGGTTCCATGGAATCTCTCTTCTTTTAGTGGTGCCTTGTTTTTCTAGGAATGGTCCCGTGGCACCTTTCTCTTAAGGATTCTTTTCTTATAATGGTTCCGTGGCTCGTCTTTTCAAATCATTGTCTGGTGGAATCTCTCTTCTTTCAAGGGTGCAAAGGCATCTCTCTGCTCTCTGCTAATGGTTCGGTGGCGTCCATTTTCTTGCAATGGTTTTGTGGCATTTCTGTTCTAGCAATGGTTCTGTGATGTTTATCTTCTTAAGTTAACTCCTCGGCATCTCTCAAGATTCTTGTAAGGGTTCCGTGGCCCCTTTGTCCCTGAACTAGTTCCTTGCAGTCTCTATTCTTACAATTGTTCCATGGCTTCTCTCTTCTTTCAAGGGTGCCACGGCATCTCTCTGCTTCTAATGATTTCATGGCGTCTTTCTTTTGTAATGGTTCCGTGTCATCTTTCTCCTGTCAATGGTTCCATGTCGCCTCTCTTCTTGTAACGGTATTTATGGCGTTTTCTTCTTTGAAGGGTTCTATAGAGTCTTTCTACTTCTAACGGTCATGTTTGGTCTCTCTTGTAAAACAGCGCGGAAGAGACAGCAATAGTAAATAGAGCGGGATAAAAATTAAGTGAAAGACGGCTTAAGCAAGTAACCTAACCCAGGCTCTAACAATGAACTGCATTCAAAAGCACCTCACCTTTAACGTTCGGATTTGCCTAATTAACCTTGTACCCTACCTTGTACTCACTACATGATAGAAGCACATTTTTGGATAAAAGACGGAAATAGACTCAAGACAACGGCATACTTTCAATCACTGTTAACAAAAGGATGAAAAGAAACAGGATTGAATTCACTCTACCTGATCTTCGTCTGAAAGAAACGTCACCGGCTTGTCCTGACTCTGGGCAGACAGCACGTTTCCCAACGAGACATTCTTAAAACCCTCTGTTTGCCGTATATCGTCATCTGGAAAATAGATTTCAACAGCTGATTAGTAAGCATGACATAAATTTCCATTTATTAGAAAGCTAGTTACATTTGCTCCAATAAAGTTCAAAGACCGATTGAAATGCAACGTCGAAAGATATTTCAACCTCTCACAACTCACAGTTAGGAATGTTGATTCCCGCTGGGATACCGCTGCTTCCAAAGGCCAACACATCGAGTGAGGTGAAGTCGGGTCGGAGAAATGCATCTTTCTCATAAGCTGGAGGCCAGGGAAGGCTTGGGAGTAGTTTCTCGGCACTGTTAACTAATGTCGCAAACTTTGCGCTCATCTTCTTGTTAACAACTGCCACGAATCCTAACAAAAATTGGTTAACAAGTTTACAAGTATATAGGACCGTTGGTTGTTCAAAGAACATTTCTCTAAGCATTAAGATGCAGGAAGGGAATCGCTGTTTTTTTTTTAATTAAAATGGAC
This sequence comes from Hydrozoanthus tunicans, assembly GCA_026413305.1. Classification (NCBI taxonomy): domain Eukaryota; kingdom Metazoa; phylum Cnidaria; class Anthozoa; order Zoantharia; family Hydrozoanthidae; genus Hydrozoanthus; species Hydrozoanthus tunicans. The sequence continues at coordinate 4,579 of JAOBAT010109201.1, forward strand.
AGCTTTACCTGGAAAAACATTCAAACGTCCCATTTGAAAAGATAGTTTTTAAAATTGGATAGTTTTAATCAAATACTGTAGGCCCAGGGAGATCTTACCAATGGTGTTGTAAAACGTGTTAGGTTTGGCCCTGCCAGAATAGTGAGGTGACAATCTAAACACCAAAAAACAATCAATCACCAGTTTCTAGACTACTGTTGCTCTAACTTCAAATCCCTTCCTTCCACAATTATTCGAGTTGCAATGATTAGCTCGATGCTAACAAATAATGTATATGCTGTAGAAACTTTCCAAAGAATTTCTAAGACAAAGAAACTGCCAAATAAACAATTTTCAAGACAGCTATAAGCCTCGTACTACGCAAGAGTAAACTCTTATCAAAAGAACTGAATATGGTGAAAGACAACTACAATTTTCGCAACTAAAACGTTACAATCCTGATCAAAACTGATAAGCTGAGTGATTTTTAAAACTTTTTCATGGGTTTTACAGATTCACCATGTGAGAATTTAAGGCCAACTACTCGTCAACAAAATCAACAACTGAACACTCTTTAGTGAACACTCGTACAAGTAATTACTGTTAGCACTATAAAGTTATTTGTTTTAACTACATATATGTAACAGACACTTGACCACAAACCTTCATATTCTGCACGGACACCAAAAGGATCTCGGTAAGTCTCAATAAATCCAATATAACTAAGGAACAAACATGTTACAAATAAGAAGCTTTATTTTCCTGATAAACACGTGGAGCAACTCAAAATTTAAAGTTTACCTGTTCGTTCTCGAAAAATCAGCCCACAACGTTTTTAAGGTCACTCCATTGAAATAGAACGCACACTTAAATTTTTGTCAATTTTTCCCCATAAAAAAATCGTTATATTTAATTTGCAAAAATGGAATAAAAAGGGGGGTGTGCCCATGTTAACTTTCGGGATCCAGTATGATTGATACAAATACCCCCAGGGCTATTTTTCTGTTACTGTAAGCTTGAAATCAAAACTATAGATTCCTCGTGTGGCTAACCAAGATAACATGGAGGAGCATAAGGGAAATAAAGGAAGATGATGTAAATAGTTCTTCTGGATTAGGAGAATAATTTTCTTGCGATTTTCAACAAAAACATTTTTAATGTGGAGGCTTTTCGTGAGCCTTTGTTATTGCTATGTTTCCAATACCTAAAGAAACAGTGTAATTTTGTCTATGTTTTTTATATTTTTCCACACTTGCAACACTCAGATTTTTCGTATTATTTCTCTTCAGAGAGTCCTGTTGAAGTTTGATTGATTAACGAAAAAAAATTGTGAGGTCACTATGCTTGTTTAGGGGAAACTCTAGGAAAACTGGCAAAACATGTGCTTTTAACCCAATTTCCGAGAGTAGACCGGAACGAGTTAAAAAAGCCCCATTATATTAAGAAGAAAATTACTTTTTAGCATTATTTTTTTCTGATATGTCTTTGAAAGCTTAACGTTTGCTAGAAAATAACATGTGTAAACATTTTAAAATTTCTAATGTGCACAGTAAAGATGCGCAATGCAGACTGGGGAATAACCTTAATTGTGTGTCCGAAACAGCAAGTTTGATAATCTTGAACATAAGTTTAGTGCCACATCTGTTGGAAGCAGGTCAATTCTTGTGGGTCAATTTGTACCATTTGAAGTTTTGCAACAATTATTACGATTTGTACCGTGGTTATATGCAGTGACGTTATGATACGATTTTGGTAGTTATGAACAACAATTATTTCGTTAAAAATCAAATGGCTGACTTGCCAAAACATAGTTCAGTTGGTTAGAGCACTGCTCCAGCAACGCAGAGGTCATTGCTGTTGCTGTTGTATACATCGAGAGTGGAGACTGGCACTAGTACTGTAACCAAAACACGTCATTCAAAATGGTGGCGAGCGGGAAATTGAACAAACGAAATTGCTTCGCGTTAGATCAAAATACAGGATTATCAACTTAGAGCCATATACATAAGGACGCAGACAAGTTTAACTTGAGAACAATAAAAACATGCAGAGGAGGGTTTAAAAAAACTTACAGTACCAAGAAAACGAGCACATTTGAGAACTTTTCTGCACCATTTACAAAAAAACATTTTTCTAACTGTTTAGTAATAAATAAATTTATCTCTCACCTTTCTACAATTGGCCCTTTGTTCTTGATCCAAAATCGAGAACCATTTTTATGGGCATCAACTGAGCCAGTGTTGAAAGAGTGAATGTAGTTCTTTATCATATCAACCTCATTACTGTTAGCTGCATACTCCTGTGAGAGGCAAAAAATCAGTATTTAAATAACAATTTATTTTAAGCAATAAGCAGCTCCAAATCTGAAATATAAACTTCAGAAAATCTTGAAAAACGCGACCCCTCGGATGTCTTAACCTGATTATTAGATTAATGCTTAATTAGATTAAGTAACGATCCGAGTAAGAACTAGAGAGGTCAAATGCAATGGAATGCAGAAAAGTGCTAGCGATACTGTTAAGCCTTTAATCTCATTGGGTAAACTTTTATAATTGACCATATCTTCATAAAGAAGTTTATTTCTTCCTTTTCAAATAATTCAACCATTCCCTTTAAGTTGAAACAATTTTTCTTTTTAAACTTAAGAAAAATTCCATGTGGGGAACATCACAAACCAAAGCATTTTCTTTTCTTTTGTTTTGGAGCTCTATAGTTGGCTTTAGAAATAATTACAGGACAAAAAAAACCTTGGCTTTAACATAGAGTTTCACTGCTTTTTACTTTAAATCTATGTTGTACACTGGTTGTCGTATTCTCAGTATGAAAATCTAAACATTCTGGTGTGGGAAAAGCGAAATACCACAGCACAATTGGAGGATGAGGTACTTTAGTTTTTACTCGGACCATTACTTAAAATTCCATGTTTTCTTGGTAAAAAAAGGATTCAATATCAATGTTAAACTCCTCAGTCATAATGTAAAAGTCATTCCAGTTGGTACTTAGAAATGAAAACTAATTTTAAAAGCAAAACAAAAATAAAACTGATGATAAAAGGCATTTCAACTGGTACTCAGAAACGAGATTTGATTAAGCAAAACAAACTACTGATAAAATTACATAGATTATTCACCATTGTGCATCGAGACAACGTAGATGGCTTGTTGCAACATCTCAACAGCCAACAGCCTACCATTCGGTTCACCATGGAAACAGAGAAAGACAGCGTCATCCCTTTCCTCCACACTCTCATCCACAGGGAGCCCAAAGGTCAGCTCACTACTACTGTTTACAGGAAGCCCACGCACAGTGACCAGTACTCAGTCAAATGCGGTGTGGTGGAATGTTTACAGAATATAATGAGCAAGATCGTCACCAAACAAGGTGGCAAAAGTGTTGAGAAAAATCACATTTTCTCTGCCCTTATTTCTAACGGCTATCCTGCTTCCTTTTAACAGAAAACCACCAAGACCAGACCGTGTGAACAGACAGAGCAAGAATACACGTCCACCGCAGTTCTCCTGATGTCAAAGGTCTATCAGAAGTACTCCGACGAACACTTAAAGACCACAAGATCCAAATGTTCAGTATTCAATTCCAAGACTACCCTAAGAAAAAAACTCGTTCGACCAAAGGACCCAGTCCCACACGGCCAACAGGATGGAGTAGTCTACCTAACTAACTAAAAACGAAACTAACTTTATTTATCATCGTTATGATGGGAGTGGTTACCCATTCTCCCAAGCCAGTGGCTTTTGTTTAATCGCTCTTTGGCACAGATCTTGGTGTGAAAGTCGATTTTGTGGAGGAAGAAAACCGGAGAACCCAGAAAAAAGCCCTCAGAGTCAGAAGAAGATTGACCAATCTTAACCCACATGCAAACCCACATGCAAACCCAGGATTCCCGGGTCCACAGAGGTGGGAGGCACGAGCGCTAACCACTCGGCCATCCTGACTCCCCTTATACCGAATACCATGTGGCGAGTGCAACAGAGTCTACATTGGCGAGACCGGAAGAGACTTGGAGGCTAGAATGAAAGAACATTAACGTGATATTCGACAGGGCAAGACGCTACAATCAGAAGTAGCAGTGCACACGCATCAAACCGGACACTACCGAACTGGAAGAACATCAAGTGTGTGGAAAGAGATCAACACAGTTACTCCCGCCGTGTCAAAGAGGCTATCCAGATTCAACTACACCAGAACAATCTTAACAAGGACAGTGGCATTGAGATCTCAAAGGCCTGGCTACCGATTGTGAGGAAACATCAGAGACACGAACCTACCTTTGAGGAAGTGCCCTTGGCGGCTTTTTGGTCTGATGGATCCTTATAAAAGGGAACCAGACTACAGTCTACAAATTACCTGAGGAAGGCTAGCAATATGCAGCCGAAACGTCTCACTCCACCAAGACTATCTTCGTGAGACTATTGATTAAGTATACCTTAAATTATCAAACTACTGATGATAAAAAGTGAAATTCTCCAAAACTTGTTTAGAGAATTTACACTTACAAAGATCTGGGACTGGAAGGGTTGATCAATGTGTCAAACACAAGCTGCCTCATAGCCAATGTTGTTTAAACATATATATGTTTTAACTAATATAAACCTCGAGAAAGAGGTCTTTAATTTCATGAAACGGAAAGAAAAGAACTTTAAGCAAGGTATTCAAAGGCTTAGCAAGGGTACTACTGACCTTGGCGTTTTCCAGATTTTTTACCAGATTTCTGAGCAGTCCAGAGTAGTCCCCTCTGGTGATGGTAATTGTACAACCACTGTGTTCATATTTTCCAAGAATAGAGGCTACACTATCTTTCTGCCCATCTGGACCCTCAAAGGCTGTATCTGATGACAGTGGTGCAATGGTGAATTTTCTTAACTTTCTGCTGCTCATAGAAGGTTCAAGTTCAATAACAAAAATAAAAATCGTCTCTCAAAAGAAGATGTTCAGCTGAACACTCCAAATTATTGTACTTCAACTTTAACCTCATGAAAGCTCCTGAATTTTTTAGTCAATGTAAAACGCTCTATAGTAACAATAGGATGTATCTGTTGGTGCTTATACTGTAACAGGTTGTAAATTTACAATACCCATCCAGGTTTTCGTTGAGGCAATTTCTTAGGTGATCTCTTGAAAATAATTCTTTAAAGTATTTGGAAACAGATATCAATGTCCAACACCATTATTATGCAAATAATTGATATTTCTTTGTCTTGTCAAGAAATGTACAGTACATGAGATATATACATTTCAGAAGGAATGACCATAAAATATTAATCCTGAAGAAATGATGGTTAGTTTCAAGCTTCGCCTTCATGGTTCTACTTGCACAGGTATTTTATACCTAACTATACTGTACCTCAAGAAGAGCTCAGAAGAGAGAATTTGCACAAAACTGACTTAAATTTGTAGATTTATGTCAAATCCTTTTATAAATCCTTACCATCGCATGCGACAGATGCTAGTCGTAAGTAATAAGTCACATGCCCATCTTCACCAGTCTCCTTGAACACTCTGGTGTTCCATGGCTCAATATTCTGAAGTGGAAAAAACTGAACATTTATATAAAAGTCATGTTATTTAGCTAAATAATTATATAATATTTTTACATAATCTATATATTAACTAGAAACAAAGAAAAAGTGTTAGAATGCTACATACCAACCTCGATAAAGACATAATTAAGCGTATTAGTAACATTTAAAAATATATATGTATTGTTCAAGACATGACATATGCAACGTAAAAACCCTGAGAGTTAATGATTATGTGTATAGATCTGTATATCAAGAGTTTTAGATATAGATTTACCTTTTCTTTTAAGAAACCTTGAACAAATTCTGCATCTTCTTTGTCACAGGTGCTTGAGTAGTATGTTGAAAGACCCTAAAATTAATTTGGAAAAGATCAATGTTCCACACAATTTTTTTTTCTTTTTAAAATTGCTATACACACTGTATTTACAAGAATAATATAACCAGTCTATAAAAAAATCGGACAAAACTACAAAAGTCTTTATTTAAAATCACATCAAAATTTAAATTACATAAAGACAGCCAGTAGAATGGCACTGTGGCCTTGTTGGAATTCTGGCCTGTTCAATCATTAGCTACTTTATGCCATGCTGATTTTAAAGCCTGACAAGACTGAAGAGATTGTCCACTGCTGTTTATACTTGTGTATGCTAAAACTAATCATACGGCCAGTACAGGCTTTTGTTCCTTCTGAACAAAGACTGAGGCTTTTTTAGGGTATTCAAAAGTCTTACACTTTTCAATAGGTAGATATCAGCATGATATCATTGTAGCTTATAATGATTTGCCTTATTAATATAAAATCTAACAACAAAATTGAGACAAAGTGAGTCAGAAATGCGATACAGTAACACACTTTGAATTCATAATCATTGAAAGTTTTAGCTCAATAAAAAGAATACTTTGAGAAAAACAAGGTTTCTAAAGTTGTTAAATTACAAAAGTTGTGAGAGTTTCCTTAACTCCACACTGTTATTGTATATTTCGGAGTTTTAAAAGGGTAAAGTTCTTGGAAAGTATTTAATGTAGGGTTAAAACTTTGACCATTTGGCAATTAAGTACCAAACATGCTACGCTCGATCAAACTTGATATAAATCATAATAAATGTTACAATTAAAATAGTTTGGAGGTAACAAACAAATAATGTCTTCTGCATTATTTTATTACTTATTTCTACATAATTATTGGATGGACAAACCTGATTCCCAAACCCTAACTGCCGCCGCTTTGGACTCAATGAATAAATTGCACTGCAACATTCATTCCACAGTTGTTCAATGGCTTTGCCATTTTCTTCATAGGCTTTACTGCAGAACAAAATTGACTGGAATTTTTCCTGAGAAGTAAAGAAGACAAAATAAGACTATTCAACAACTTGATCAAACTTAAAAGTTTCTTGATCAAACTTGGTGTAAGTGAAATTAGCTTTCTAATGTAAATATTAATAAGCTAAACAATTTCTGTACTAACAAAATAAAAGTATTCAACATATGAAGACAGACCTACTGTATGATGACAGATCTGCACTGCTTTAGTTTACATAACTGGGTTTTATCTATTCTAAATTCAGTATATTGAACCATAGCTAATGTAGGTGGCTGGTTATGAAAGCTGGTAAACTTCAAAAGTGAAACACAAAGAATGTAAGAAGATGCTTTGTTGTAGGCTGTCAATAAACATACTTTGTTTCAGTTGTTACTGAGAATGTTTTGACTGGCTACTTGTTGATTTGCATTTCAAAACCTTATATTTTGTTTTGTGCACCTCTGCATTATTAAGTACTAAACAAAACAAAAAATTGTTTAAAGATTAGACAGGTCTAAAACAGTGGTTTCATAACCAGTCAGCTATATTAACAAATGCTCAATAATTGAACAAAGTGGAAATGACACAGGAGTTAAGTATTGAGCATTCTGTATAAAAAGTAATAACCTTATACTACTAAAAATATAAATCACGGAAAGTCTTTCAATTTGTAAAATTAATGTAGTTTTTTAAGCATAAGATTATAAACATCAGAGAACAAAAATGGAAAGGCAGGTGGTTCTACAATAAATACTGAACAAGTAACTAGGTCTATAGATAAATTTAAAAGAACTATACAAATTTTAACAAAGGAAGTTGTCAACTGATAAAAGTTTCTGCTATAATAAAGTTCTAAATGTATTAACCACACTTAGAGCATGTAAAAGGGTCAATAACCTTAGAAATAGCAGGGACAAATTTTGTGTCTCCAAAGGATTTGTAATTTCCAATGTTACCATAGAATGCAGCAGAATACATCAGGAAACTCTGTGGAAGCGGAGGAGATATTTCAACTTTTAATCACTCTTGTACAAAAATATGTAAAGCAAAACCAAAAAAAAACTTAAGTTAACTTAATTTTAGTAACTGGACACACACTGTGTATGTAAGTGCTGTAACTTGCATTTCATCAAATGCCGAAATTTAAGATAGTACAACCAAATATCAAGAACTGGAGGTGCAAGCCTCCAGTATAGTCTGGGGGTATGAAAATTTTGATATTTAAATCAGTTGCTCAAAACATCCAAAGATGGACAACTTGCAGTTGTCAGTAGCAACAAATTCATTCCACTATTCACAAAGGTCTAACTTGTTCCTATGGAGTTCTAATAAAGGTGCTTAGCTTTGTTGAGGACAAGATCCAAGTTTGCCTTGCTGTAAATATAAATTGTATTTAGTCTGAGAATTGCTAGGTCACCTGAAATTACTGTAAAGAGCTAATTATAAACTAGTCGGGTACCCATTTATAATATGCAGTTAATTAACCTAAATATTATGAATGAATATACACATTACAAAATTATAAATGAATACACATTACATATACGATTGACTATTTACACAGAACATGTATTTGTACAGGAAGAAAAAGGGTAACCATGTATTCATGCTGACAAATAAACAAAATAAGGAGGCTGGATGTTAGTCAGGGTCCCTATGGAAAGCCGCAGTCTAAAAATGCAGACGTTTTGCTGTCACATTTCACACAGTTATCTTCTCAGCTGCCCTTTCTTCTCAACACTCAACTGCACAAGGCACCTTAGCAGCCATACAATAAATTAAAATATTGTACACATCACCAAAAAGTCATCCATATGACCTCAAAGAGAAGAGTCTCCCCTCCAAAGTTAAGCTCAAGTACAGATAAAGCTCATAATCTAAGAATGTTTTTCTTCAAATTGCAAAAGTTCTCAATGTACTTGACTATCATGAAGCTGTTCAGTTAAAAATGCTTGCATTTTAACAACCAACTTTCTAAAGTATTAAATGTTCATACTTAAAACTTAGCAGTTTATTCTAATGGATGAACATAAAATGTTGAGAAAGTTTTAAATAAAATCTCTTATTAGTTATAAAACAAACAATGAAAACTTAAATGAGTTCACTATAACTATCATCATATTTATTATCATTATCACTTCCATAGTTAATAATCATCAATATCAATTTTATCAAAATGAATGAAGCATAACGTTAAGTGCTATTCTAACAGGGATGTTTGCTTTATAATAATTTGTTAGAGAAGGCTTTTAGTTTGAAAGCAGATCTATTGTTAAACCTTTTAAACTTATTTTTGTCAAATCCATTATAAAGAATCTATTAGTCAGCAATTGTTCCTAAACGTTTTTTGATCACGAGTATGCATAGATTTAACAATTTATGTAATTTATATATATATATACTATATACTCACTTGGAAATCTTCTTCTGTAACTTCAGTTTTTGATGCTAGTGCTTTCTTCTTCAGCTGTTCTAAATTCTCGGCACCGAATAATTTTTGAAAAAGAAGAAATATTCCCGGAGATTCAGGAGAGAGTTGTAACAAACAAATTAAACTTCCGTCCCAGCAAGCACGACCAAGGAAGTGAGCGTAGAGTTTTTCTTTAGGCGTCAAACCACTAAAAGCCGCCTTACAGTCAAGGGCCAGGACATCTGTGTCATTTGGAATGGTGTACTGCGATAGATCTAGCTCTGCCATGCTAAAAGCGAAAAGGATCGACCGCGAAAAAAAATTGAATTAAAAATTAGAGTTGAAAAACATGTGCACGTTTAGTCAGCGGGTGATGCAGTTATAAAGCTAACAACTTCGTGTAGTATTTTTGTAGTGCCCCGATTTAAAAATGCACTGCCGGGACAAACATGAACGATGTCTTTCGTGTGAGCCATAAGAATGGTTGCATATGCTTTCTAGATACGTAAGCTGCAAAGGACAATTCAGTTCTTCCATTTTTCTTCCATTTTTCGAAGTAAAAATGCTTTCACTTTTCGAACTGAATTTAACTTTTTCAATCACTTTTGTTAGGCCCCGAGGGGTTTCATATATAGCACGCTCTTCCTAGCTGTCGACTTTTCTCGCCATTGGCGCCGAAAGAGTTAACTAGTGAGCGCAAAATGTGACAATGGCAACCGCCCCTTGTTGACTAGCTCCAAATTCGAACTATGAACCAGAATCCGGGATTCAGCAAAATAAATTGATACTGGAAACAGAATCTGGAATCCACTTTTGATAGTTCTGAAATCTTTATACGTTCAACTGAATCAGGTTTCAATAAGGTTTGTGAGTGGGGTTAACCGAATGCTGAAGTACTGATATTCGAGAAGATATTTTACTGATACTACCGAGAATAAGATTCGGCCCGTAGGGAACCCCC
>JAOBAT010109212.1:0-10194 GCA_026413305.1 Hydrozoanthus tunicans
CATCAGCAAGACAGCTAATCACCATCAGCATCAGCCAATCACCATCAGCAAGACAGCCAATCAATATCAGCAAGACAGCCAATCACCATCAGCAACACAGCCAACCACCATCAGCATCAGCCAATCACCATCAGTAAGATAGACAATCAATATCAGCAACACAGCCAATCACCATCAGCATCAGCCAATCACCATCAGCAAGACAGCCAATCACCATCAGCAAGACAGCCAATCACCATCAGCAACACAGCCAATCACCATCAGCATCAGCCAATCACCATCAGCAAGACAGCCAATCACCATCAGCAACACAGCCAATCACCATCAGCAAGACGGCCAATCACCATCAGTAAGATAGACATTCAACATCAGCAAGACAGCCAATCAACATCAGCAAGACCATGCCATCTTTTGTGCGCCTCTATGCCTTATATGCCTTCATAACATTGTACCTACCTTAACTGGCAATCCTTGCCGTGTCCGAGACGTGATAGTATCCATTTTCCGCATTAGAGAGTGTTCGTATTATTGAGGTACATTATAAATGCAAGTTAATTTTTTGACTAGGAACTGGTCCCTAAACGCTGCTAATCTCCTTTTTGTTGTTGTTGAGGGGCGACGTTTCTTGAAATAGCCCTAAGGATCTGTCAACTCGCATTATATCGCAATAAAACTTTCCACAACGACCCTAAGGGATGTTCCCCATCGATTGACGGAGTTAGATATTTGATTTTTAGAGAATTATAAGCAACCTCAGATTACACCGTTCAGAATATTCAAAATTATTATGTTCGAGGATGACTAAAAGAACCAAAACTACGTCAGTTCGTATAATATCGCGATAAAACTTCCCACAACGACCCTATGGGATATTCCCCATCGATTGATTTAGATTTTAGATTTCTAGATTTTTAGAGCACTTACAAGCAACTTTAGATTATAGCGCCGTTTACAGCATTCAGAATTCAATTAATATGCACAACCGAAGCCGACTCAAAGAACTAAAACTCCGTCAGTTCGTATAATTTTACGATAGAACTTCCCACATCGACCCTAGGGATATTCCATATCGATTGATAGTTGTATTTTAGATTTATGGAATTTTAGAGCATTTACAGGCAATTTTGGATTGCAACGCCGTTCACAATATTTCAAATTAATAAGCATGGCCGAGGCCGACTAAAAGAGCTGAAACTCCTTCAGTTCGTATAATATCGCGATAAAACTTTCCAAAACGACCCTAGGGATATTCCCCAACGATTGACGGAGTTAATTTTAGATTTCTGGACTTTTAAAGAATTTACAAGTAGTTTAAGAAATTGCGCCATACACATGGAATTCACAATGTTCAAAATTAATATGCATAGCCGAAACCGACTAAAAGGAGAAGTTCCCGTCAGTTGGCATCAGATCCCCATAATGTTTGCTCAGTTGTAATAAGCAGAAATCTCTGTTGACTGACTGATATAGACTTTTATTTTTGGTTCATTAGGGATTCTACGAGCCTTTGTTGTTACTCGTGACACAAAATAAGTAAACGAAGCTGTGTTTGAAAAGTAATTCTAGCTGTCCATTACACACCATAAACATTATTGTGATGTGCCAGTTCCTGGTCAAGTAGTACAGTCGTACTTATTTTAAAATATTTCAAACCCTTTAAATTCAATAACAGTAGTAGCGGTTGCGAAGACTGCAAAGATGTTATACAAACGCACCAACGTTTCAAGCCGTGGTTGTGCAGAAGTTAAACAGATATTAATTTGAATTAGAAGACATCAGATTTGCTAGCGAATTTAGCCCGCACTAAGAGCTAATACAATTTAACAATATTGATAGAAACAATAAACTATTATTTGACCTACTTACTCAATGTAAAGGTACAGTAAAGAGTCAAAACTCCAAATGTTTTACGAAGTGTTTCCGAGTCATATGACCGTGCAAAGACTCTATTGTGTGAGATTACAAGGATTCTATTTTTGCAAATGAAACAATAAACAATGATGGAAAATATTATTCGATGATACTATAACCGCCTGTGGGCAAGGATTGGGGATTAATGGTCAGAGATAGTTAGACATTCATGACCAGAAGTCCACGTGCGCTTGCATTAAACAATGGTAACCGTATGTGCATTCGTTAACTAGAAAATAAAAAAAGTGATAAATCGACTTTAGAAAACCTCGAAGACCAACAAATGCTATAATCCAGCGAGTCACTTCTCGTAATTCCATACAGGTATCAAATTGCGTTCTACCAAAGCTGAATGAGTCGAATTGCGTTTCGTACCAAAATTGGCCCGTCCAACATGGGTGGTAGCACTTGATGAATGGTGAATATGAAATCAAGCAATAGTAAGTCTTTGAACAACCTGGTCTAAACGGCTTACACTACAATCTAGACTACCATACTCTTTAATAAGAAAGTTCAGTGATTCCAGACTGGTGTCAAATTGAGCCTGTTCGAGTCCATCAATGTGGGTATAGTGATGAATATGCGCCTTGCGTCTGTAGAGCTTCATAAACCGATCCTTTAGGTCCTGAAATGTGTGCCTTATACATGTGTTGTTTGCCAGTGATAACAGAGAATAGGGCTGGTTGACAGGGGGGACAGAACAAAGACCAGTCTTCCACCCTTCCTGGTTCCAGTGAATGAAGTTCAATGAAGGCTTCAGTTTTGCGATATTTCTCCTGATGTCTGAAATCTGTACATTTCCTCTAACCATGAGAGCACATGCAAGGTATAGGCTATGTTTAGGATCTGCCTTGATTAACTGATGGTCCCTGGAAAACGCGTCAGAGAACATCTGATCCAGTTTCCTTGGTGGCAGCCTCACATCAGCGAGCGAGTACAAAGGAGTGAGACTGGACACTAGATAATGAAGTTTGGGAAATGGGACTAAGTTCATGGTGATTTCATTCAAGTCTATATTCAGGGAGCCCTCGAACCGCGAGGAGCTGGTCATGTTCAGTATGAGGTTTGCTACAATGTTGTTCATGGCATCAAATGGTTTTTCAGAGCTCTTTGTGGCGACTCCTCCACTACCTGATGTGATGGCACTGTTGGGTTTAGCCTGATTTTCCATGGCAACCCTTTTACCAGGTTTTGTTGGTGGTAGAGCATTTGCAACCTTATTGCAAATATCCATTAATGCCTATAAGCCACAACAAATGTAAATTAAAGACATGCAACGAAAGAAGCAATGGATATTTTGCACAATTCATTAAAGGTTGACTGCTATTTACAAAAACGAGTTTTCGGTTGAAATCAACAAGTATGCACGCAACTACTGTAGGAAACCCTTCAACTGTTGAGGAGTTTGTCATTGTCATTGTGTTTTTTTTCAAGTCATTGTTAGTCTTTTTCCATAAACTTCTCACAGGTTATAAAATCTGATCAACTGACCAACCGAACCTATTTTTTACAGGACATGTGAACGAAACTACACACTTAATTTTGTTTGGCCTAAAAAATATTGAGCTCATTAATCGCTTGTTCTTTAATCAGGTTGTAAAAGTATCACACGACATAGTTGCATAAATGTTGGTTTTTACAGCAATCGGAGTTAACTAACTCATGTTATGGGAAAACTGGTCTTGGTAGTAAAACTTAATATCTGACAGAGCTTCGAGTAGTTTTATTTCATGTATTCAGAAACTTCTTAAAACTTTAAAGGCCTTTCATTTAACAGCCTAGAAGCAACAAATAAAAGATAAATGCCTAAACTTTACGTAAACTTGCTTCTAAACATGCCATGAGGTACACTGCAATCAGCTAATTCCATTCACTACGAATTTCGTTATTGTACCTCATTTGTCCCGAATGGTATTAAATATACGAAACCTCCCGAATTCACCCTGATCTCTGAAGCTTTTCCGAAATAGTGGTTACTTACACTCGGACATAGGGCACTCCTTCTCAAGGCTGTACCAACAAAAAAAACAACAGATGAAGCAGTTTTCCCGGACCAAAATTCTTTTTTTATGAAATAAAAGAAAATTAATCTTATTCATACTTGGCATGCTGTTTGTTTTTAAGTACAAAAACAATTAACACCATTCGCCATAAAATCTGGGAGACTCCCAGGAGAACAAAGAAGAAATGTACTATTCCAAGAGTTTTCCGAGGCCCAGGAAATACATTTGCGATTTCCAGGAGTTTTCTAGGATTTCCAGTAATAACTAGTGCAAAGTGAAATCATTTTTAAAGTTATGTTCTAGCTGTTGATCTTCTCATCAGGCACTACTCGTGTCCCTAAGGGTTTGTTATCAAATGCTGAAAACTTTGAGATTCTTAAAAACACAGAGCAAGCTTGGTGAATTTTCTATTTCTTTTATAAAATAAGCCACGAGAAGCATGTCAAAAAGGAGATTTTTAATTGTCCTTGAAATCAAGTCAATGACGTAAGATAACAATGCTACACAGCCAACTGATCATAACGTGCACAGCCAATATCTGCTTTATTCTATAATAACAATGCAATACAAAATTGTACCTGGTTTTCAATAGGCAGCACACAGTCAGAGCATTCAGTAAGTTGATGCATTGCAAGAACACTGAAAAAAGGAAAAAAATGTGTCACAGACAGCCTAAGCTTCTAGAAAAAGTGAAATCTGCCGAGCTGCTAGATCAAAAACTATCTCTGGTTCCAGTGTTCTAGGCAATTAATGAAGAGGGGGAACTGGACATTTACTTTTCTCAGCACCTCGTCATTTTCTTCCAGTGTCCTAAAATATATTTAAGATCAAATGCTAAGAAATTTGAAGTTGTTGTACAATATTTGGAAAATTCCCCATAATTAGCTCTCATAATCTGAAAAACTGAAGGTAAAAAGACAAATCCTACTAAACTAATGTTTTAAACAAGCAACATCTGATGGAGTTAGTGTCCTTCCAGAGAGAGACAAAGATTCATCAGCTTAACAAATTATACGAAAAATGGAGAAATTTACTGGCTTAATGGGTCGCTTGGCTTGAAAAAGGATTCAGCTTGAGGATGTACAATGCTCAATGCTATACCGTTCAACCCCTAACAAATCTCCTGAGATGATGTCAAGAGATTTATTTGGGGCTGATGGGTTTTACATTGTTAAGCTAAATCCTTTCGCGAGCCAAGTGACTCATTAGGCCAGCACATTTCTCCAGTTTTTATTGTTTAGTGTTAAGCAGAAGGTTCTTTGTTTCCCCATGGACAGGACACTAACCCATTGCGGACCTGTTAGCTCCCAATGGAAGCTGGTACTCACAAATACAGCTGAGTTGACTGGAACAAGTCGGGTAAAGTGTCTTGTCAACACAGTGGTTTGACCGGGGCTCACACTTGCAACTGTAGGATTATATAGAACTACATAGATGGTAGTTTACATTCTTAGCACCCACTCGTTGATAATAGAGACCTTAAGCACCAAATGTCCTTGTTACCACTGAGGCCAACTGGTAGTTGAAGTGTACTTGCACATAATCATCATGCGGTTGTGGTGATCTTCCCAGAGGCTGCCAAGGCATTTTTCACCTCAAGGACAATCATCACAACCGCAGGACATGTGAAAGTACGCATCAACTACCGACATTTTTTTCTGGTTGGACTCCATGGCAACAAGGAAGTCTAGTGCTTTAAAAAGGTCTCTAATACCTGTTATATGGGGAGGTGATGACATCATCATCTGCTGAAGGATAAACAGCTGTTGTAAACCTGTAAACATCAGGATATTCATCTTGAAGCAGATTCAGAACTGAAGTTCCCAGCCCCGAACCTGTACCTGAGAAACACAAGAAACCTCTGCTAAATGAGTGTAAAAAAAGTTATAGAAACAAATAAAACTGGAAAGAAAAAGACTTGTTTACTTCCAAACAATGATTAAGAGATTGGTAAGTCTGAAGGGTGCTCAATGCAGTGAAAGCAATACGACTATTAAACACTTAAACAAGTCCCTCTTTCAAGCTCCAAGTTTCTAACAAGCTCCCGATGTAACTGTTCCTATTAAATCCCCCTCCATCTCCTCTAGTCGGCAGTGCAGTGGCTGGGTGGTTAGCATGTTTGGCTCATAATCCTAAGGTTGTGAGGTCGAGCCCCAGCCAGACCACTCTGTTGTGTCTTTGAACAAGACACTTTACCAGACTTTGTTCCATCAACTCAGCTGTATAAATGAGTACCAGTTCTGCTGGGAGCTAACCTGCAATATAGATTAGCGTCCTGTCCAGGGGGAGTCAAAGACTCTCATCCGCTTAACACTACGTAAATCAGAGATAAGCGCCGCCCAAAAGGACCAGTAGGCTTGAGAAAGGTTTTAGCTTTTAGCTATCTCCAATAACCCAACTGTCTAAGGTTAAAATCTCCTACTTATTCCTCTCTCTGTCTTTTAACCAAACTGTCTAAAGCTTCAAACTCTTACCAAAGTCCCCCTGTCTTTTTTTAACCCAACTTTCTAAAGCTCAGACATTTCTTCTAAGTCCTCCCCTTTCTCTTATAACCAAACTATCTAAAGCTACAAGTTAAAAGTAACTCCCCCCTCCCTAATAAAAGCAAAAATCTCCTAAACAGTTAACATGGAAAGTATCTATCTTAGCTAATTGGGAGAATTCACTATCATTTATTCTAGTTGGGGCGCCAAAGGTTTTCGATTTGTTTACCTCCTCCCATAGAGTGGATCAAAAAGAAGCACTGTAGACAATCACACAGCTCTGCAGCTCTGCGCACTGTTTCGGATATTTGTTCTCTGAACTGTTGTCCATACATCATAAAGCCAGTGGCCCTGAAGAACAAAAAAAAGTAAAGTGATGCAATCATATAGCACCCTTTCTATATAAATTTATGTACATGTATTCTCAAAAGTGCTTTACAATCGCAATCAGTTCTGAAAAGTAATTATAAGTTATTCATTTATAATAAGAGTATTAGATCATCTACAATATTTTCCAGACTACAACCCCCAGGTTATCTGTTTATTTTACTCTTAACTCCGGAATAAGTTTACGGGGCAAAATAGTAACTAGTATACGGCGGACAATAATAGAGCAGAATAATACTATGGGTGGAAATATCTTGAATAGTCAATGGTAGTATACGGAGGAACAACAATATAGGGTGAAAACATCTTGAAATGTCAATAATTTAGTACTGCTGGATTTTAATAGTAAGACTATGAGACAAAGAGGCAGTGTGGAGGAGGCAATGTGGCTCAGTGGTTAGGGTGCCAGATTTGCATGCGGTTGTCCCCGGTTCAAATCCCACTCTGACCAGTGACAGGATTTGGCTTTGGTGATCCCAGAGTCAAATCCACCACGCTTGTAAACTGCCAATTGGTCTGCCTCCAATCAGTTGGGATTCTTAACTGTGTTCGTATTTGTTCTTGTAACATTTCCACTGAAAAGCCCTTATGGGATGTAGAAATAATGTATGTATGTATGTATGTACCCAAATAGGGTTCAAATGAGATGGAAACAGCTAAAAACTAATAACTGTACAGATCCAATTTAGGCCTGTATAGGATGGAAGATTTGCTCTGAAAAATAAAACGCACATGACTGTATGTTTATTTGTGAGTTAAGAGTACCCTGTATTGGAGAAGGTGTGGGTCATCTACAGGTGCAGGTTATCTGTTAAACTCTGAAGTTGATGTTTTGATAGACTTTAAAATAAAAATAAATAAGGTATCTACACTTTGTTTAATCCAGTCAGCATTCAAATATTTTTTTTGGTTCACTGGTGATCATTTAAATTGCCTTTAGTATCTGTAAGTTGTGATGTTTTAACAGTAAAATGTGATGACATGTGCATGGAAGAAGTGAATGAATACTATGTGGACTATGCAAGTTATACACCATTGTGGGTTATTTGTTGAATTTTGTTTCTGTTAGCCATAAAAATGTAGTGGTGTGAGTTATCTGCAGTGTGAACTCATAATAAGAATATTCATCACGTCTGCACTAATCTGTAATAATAACTTTGCAAGTGAATAAATAACCTGGAATGGATAGTTCAACTAAAAACTGAACAGAAAACCAGTGCTTAATATTTACATATTTTGCAGATAGCTTTCCACTTTATGAGGAACTGGACCCAGGACCATACAATAACTAGCTGTCCTGTGTTCGAACTTAAAATTTGTCTGAGAAAGGAAGGGTTTACTGTATCTTTGTGTTTCTTATGGTTAACTTCATGTTTCTTTATGTTGTTTTGTCAGAACTTTTGTATTCATGCTTGCCTACTAAATAAGTTTTATTAGCTTTTTCTTAAGCATACACAAAAATACAAGATCTTTAATGTTACTAACCAGTTGTTACCTGACCCAGAGACATCAGTAATTAGTTGTCTGCAGTCAAACACATCGCGCATTGGACCTTTCAGAAGTTCATTAACCACACCCTCCTCCATGTCAATCAAAACTGCCTTTAACAAATAGATAACATCAATATTAGAAGTAAATTTGGTCCTATCAAACAGACAGGCTTTTTTGGGTGTTTTCTTGTTATAGGAAGGGGGAGGACAAAAGGGGAAAGACCTGTGAAAGTTTCTACTGCCAGCCTGTAATTATAACTTAGAAACTTCCAGATTTTCTATAAAACAGCCAATCATTTTTTTTCTACAAAAAAAGTACTGTGTAACTTCCAGCTAATCCAAAGTTCTCCAAAGTATGAGAGTGCTACAGATGAATGTGAAATCACTCAGCCAAAACAAGGACAAATTTTGAGCTAAAAATGTTGTGTTTATTGCTACAATTGTACTCATTGAGAGCGGCAACTAGCACAGCAACCAAGTAAGTTGTGTCACAGTTCAAAGTGTTGGCATGCAGGAAATTGAAACCATAAAACTGATCAAAATAAATTGCTTGGAATAAGTAGTTATATGTACAAAATTATCACATCTGAACTGCTGATATGGGTCACACAGACTTAACACAAGTTATATTTGAGACAAATAAAGCTATGCAGTGGAGGGTTCCTTTATAAAGCAACTAAAAGACTGTCTGGAAACAAATCAAGTCATGGGAAAGGTCTATAAACTTTGGGGTGTTTGTAAATCTTGCTCGTTTGTGTACATCAAGGAAAGTAAGAAAATCAAACATTTTTTAACTGACTCCGAGGAAGGCAGCAGTTGGTTGCCAAAAATTTGGTTTTAAAACCTTTTTAATTATCAAAACTTTTGAACATGTTTTTTAACCTCATAGGTCAGATGAGACCTTTTTTTAAGTACTTTATAATTTAAGTCTATGTTAAATTCTTACTAATAAAACTTAATTTACTTACCCTTGCCTTTAGAGATCTAATTTTTCCTTTGGAATTACCAACTGGTAAATCTTTTTCTGATCTGCAGAGGTTTCATATTTTATACAGAAAAATAACAATAGGCAACAAGTCTTCAACTACACAACAAGAACATCAGGGTTTTTTCCTCTACTTCACTAAAGTCTCTAAAAATCATGCTTAGATTTGACAGCTCAAGATATAATATTTAATACACCATACTAGTACCCAGGTCTCTCGCTCACTTAGGAATATTTTCTCTCTCCATTCTATTTGTAAAACCATTTCACTACAAGAGAAATATCCTTACTACTTTTAAGGATTTTTCAAACTAAATAATTCTCTACCAACACCCTTATAAGTCCTCACTAAATAGGAGTTAAAGCCTTGTGTGTGTTTCTGATCATCAGCCCTGAGAATCAAGATAATATTAATTTTTATTGATTCTACAAAAGAAGTTTTACTTATTTTAAAATGAGGTTTTGTTGGGTTTAGTTTTGTGGTTTGGAAGTGAGAGAAGATCAGTTTTTTTTTCATTTTTAAACAGAAAAAAAGATTCTTCTGAAAAATGCAGTTACATTCTTGGTAAATAGTTGTTGCAGTTGCACCTCTATAAAATTATCTCTCTAAAATAACAAGTAATAAATTTATTATAGTGTAGTACACTGCAACTTACAACTTTTCTTAAACATAAATTTGCCCCATTTTTTAAAATAATTTTCTTTTTTAGCATTAGATGTTTAAACATGGTAATGGAAGCACAACAACTTAAGTGATGTTATTCATAATTACCTGGCATCGACATTCCTGAAGAAGCTGCTGAGTGGTTCATCGTATACTCCTGCCTGTCAAACATTGAATCACTGATAAGTAAACTGACTACAATTACAGTCAGGTAAGTAGCTCTTTCTGGCATGATAAGATACGCTGCCTTGCACTATTATTTACTACAATT